>CAODLS011781517.1:0-10292 GCA_948243855.1 Flueggea neowawraea | reverse complement strand
TGCCAACTGGAGAAGCTACAAGTAAAACACCATGATCGATTCTACTGCAGAGCCTGAGTACATAGCCGCGTTAGATGCAGCAAAGGAAGTTGTTTGGCATAAGAAGTTCATCACTGTTTAGATGTCCTTCCAAGCATCGCAGACCAAGTAGACTTATATCGTGATAACAATGGGGCCATTTCTCAAGAAAAAGAGCCCAAATTACATTAAAGAACCAAACACATACTTACGTGATATCACCTCATTCGAGAGATAGTCGCAAGAGGAGATGTCAATATATGCAGAGTTGATACCAATGACAATGTAACGGATCCTTTAACAAAGGATCTCCAAGAACCAAAACATCAAATCCGCATTAGGTCTTTAGGTATTAGGTTCGTGCCTGATTGGGACTAGCGCAAGTGGGATATTGTTAGTTTTGGTGCTTTAGTACAATCATTTATGTACATTGTCATTAGATTTGTCATTTAATGAAGAGACATTTTATTTCATATCTATGAAATATTATAATATATTTTATGAAGATAAAACCTCCATGAATAGTTGATTCCTCCCTATGTCATCAAGTATGACTTGATGGTAAAATCTTAAGGTGAAAAGAATATTATTATAAATGTCCCTATTCAAGTGTTATCATGGGAACGATAATGAATTAAGGTTAGTATGTTGCTAAGGGATAATCATGTTTTACTGATTATGGATATGAGATATCACTTAGAACATAGATACACATTAGTGAACATGTATTGGACTGGCCCGCTATGAAAGCACTTCATGGAGTAATGTCACAAGTAGCTTTCATGCAGTGGTGATATTTGAGTCCTCTGATTGAAACTCACTATGGACTCCTACCTAAGGAATTACATGTTTTAACTTAGTCAAACGTTATCCATAACAGGATAACTATAAAGGCTATAATTGGATATGTCATGAACCTTGTAGAGGAGTGATAGTGAGAGTGACAAATTTTTTTCTCTTACAAGAGTGATATCTTTAGGCCACTTGATGAGTAGGATTGATGGAATGTATGAATACTCAAATGAATTGATAAAGGGTTATTAATTTCATTTGTTATATCAATCTATTTGGGATCAAGAATTAAAAGCTCAATGACATTAATAAAACCCATTAAAATATCGGCACACTCCTATTTTATAGGAACCATAATTCTTGTATGACAAGGAAAATAAAACCTAGGGTATTTATGTTTAGGGTTTCGGCATACACTCCTATTTTTTAGGAGTCATTATTCTTGTATGACAAAGAATAAAGAAAGCCCTAACATTAGTAGGATTAAAATTTGGCACATGTATATTTAATTGACTAGGTCAAAGGTTGACTAAATCTTCTTAAGCTAGTACATATTGATTAGAACTCCTAACTAAGTACGGAGTTCATATGCTTGTAGGACAAGTATGAGGAACCTAGTACACTTAAACTAGGGTTTTCCATGCTCTTATAAATACTAGGGCCAAATTTTTACATGCTTCTTATTTTATGGCTATGCCAAATTGTGAGTGTCATAATAAGAGAGAGAAAATTTTGTGAGAGCTAGAATAGTTATTCTCGGTGATATTACACTAAACCGATTCAACCAAATTTGTTTATGTGGATACCATTAGTCTCGTTTATGCAAAGGAAACATGGGAGAAAGTGTTTCGAGTTCTATACTAAAAGCTACACCAATACCCCCATTCAGTCATATGCTCTAGCATTGGATTTTAAGGTAAAATTCTCTAACCTTAATCGTGTATGTTGATGTGCATGGATCTTTGGTGGAATTCTAGATTTAATTTTTTTTATTTTGCCATGTATGCTTATGAATGTCATAATTTAGTTAGAAATTCCAACATGGATGATTTGTTTGATCAATTTTATGGTTAACATATGGTCCAAAGACTGCTTTCAGGACTTGATATGGCTATTACGAGTTCCTTATTATGCATTTTTTATTGACTAATGCTCCAGCTTCATTTATGGCATTAACAAAAAAGGTATTCCAACTTTTCCTTGATAAGTTTGTCATTGTATTCATTGATTATATACTTATTTATTCTAGAAGTCCAAAATATCATGAATGCCATTTGAGGGTTGTTTTGCAAACTTTGCGAGAGAAGCAATTATATACTAAATTAAGTAAATGTGAATTTTGGTTAGACCATGCGGTATTCTTGGGGCAAGTTGTTTCTATTTGAGGAATATAAGTTAATCTAAAGAAAATGGAAGTTGTATTAAATTGTGAGGCACCGAAAAATGTAATAGAAGCGCGATGTTTCTCGGTATGACTGGTTATTATCGACGCTTTGTCAAGGGGTTTTCCAAAATTGTTAGACCATTGACAAAATTACTTTGAAAGAATACTCCTTTTCAATGGAATGAAGCATGCCATCAAAGTTTTATAAATTGAAGCATCGTTTGACCTCAGTTCATGTCTTGACTATTCCGTCAGGTCCAGGTGGTTTTATTATTTACAATTATGGTTCTCTTCAAGGTTTGGGTTGAGTTCTTATGAAACATGTGAAGCTAATTGCATATGCTTCAAAAGAACTAAGGCCACACAATGGTTTGTACCATGTTCATGATTGGAGCTAGCTGCAGTTATGTTTGCTTTGAAAATTTGGCGGCATTATTTATATGGTGAAACATTCCAAATTTATATTGATCACAAGAGTTTGAAATATCTTGTGAACCAAAAACAATTAAACATGAGACAAGAACTGTGGACAAAACTTTTGAAAGATTATCATTGCACTATTGAGTATCACCCTGGAAAAGCTAACACGGTAGTGAATGCCTTGAGCAGAAAATCTAGAAGTACTGTAGATTGCCTTTAGGCATCTTCTTTATCATCTTTAATTGACTTGAGGTCTATGAATTTTGATTTGAGCATTGAAACTTGTGGTTTTTCTTGCTGTATTGAAAGTTTGGCTTGTTCTAAAAGAAAGAATTCAAAAAGCACAATGCTCTTATCCCAAGTTGCTTGAAAATATTGAGAAACTGAAGCAAGGCAAGGATACTAGTTTTTCACTATGTGATGATATATTGATGCTTGACAATAGGATTTGTGTTCCTAATGTAGATTGTTTACGCTAAGACATTATTGATGATGCTCATAATGCTCCATATTCTATGCATCATGGAGTTATTAAAATGTAACATACTTTGAAACCCCATTATTGGTGGCCTCAAATGAAGAAAGATGTAGAAGAATTTATATCTAAATGTTTCATGTACCAATAAGTCAAAGCTGAACATCAAGCTCCTACATGTATGCTACATCCTTTACCTATTCTAGTACGAAAATGCGAATGATTCATTATGAATTTAGTTATGGGTTTACCTAAGGCACCAAAGGGGAATGACGTTGTATGGGTTATTGTTGATTGACTCACTAAGTCAGCTCATTTTCTACTTATTCAATGGGGTTGTACACTTGATAATTTGGAAAAAGGTATGTTAATGAAATTGTGAGGTTACATGGAATACATATTTCTATTGTTTTGAGACAGAGATCCACAATTTACTTCACAATTTTGGAAAAGTTTTCATACAATCTTGAGTACCATGTTGAATTTTAGCACATTGTTTCACCTTCAAACTAATGGACAATCTAAAAGAACAATTCAGACTCTAGAAGAAATGTTAAAGGAATGTGTCCTTGAATTCAGAGGTGTGCGGGATGAGTATATTTCTTTGATAGAATTTGCCTACAATGATAATTTTCATTGTAGTATTGGTATGGCATGATATGAGGCTTTGTATGGAAGAAAATGCAGAATTCCATTATTTTGGGATAAGGAGGGTACAACAATCTTAGAGGGCAACACATTGTAGAAAATGCATTGGGCAAAATTAACGTTGTGAAGGGAAAATTAAAAACAGTACAAGATCATCAAAAGAGCTATGATAATCAACAAAGAAAGGAAATGGAATATCAGACTAGTGAAAAAGTATTTTTGAAATTTTCTCCATGGATGGCGGTGATGAGATTCGACAACAAGGGAAAATTAAGTCCAAGGTACATTGGACCATATGAAATTATTGAGAAAGTGGGACCACTTGCATATAAGTTAGCATTACTTCCAGAAATTTCCCAAATTCACAATGTTTTCCATGTAAGCATGCTAAGAAAATATTGTTTAGATCCTACACACGTGTTGAAAGATCAAAAAGTTGAAATTTCTGATAATTTGAATTATGATGAAGAGCCATTATCTACAATTGATTACAAGATCAAAAAGTTGAAAACTCATGGGATACCTATGGTTGAAGTAATCTGGAAAAATCATTCCAAAGAAGATGTTGCATGGAAAACATAAGAAAAGATGAGAAAGCAATCCTCATTTGTTTAATTACACAGGTACGGAATTTTGACGAAAAAATTTTTATACAGGGGGAGAATCGTCACAACCTCAACTCATAATGCATATTCAAAAGCATACATGACATAGAACATATTCACATGAATACATATTTAAATCTGTATTACAATAGCATGATCATACATTGCAAAAAGCATTTAGATGACATGTAACTAAGTCTAACAATACATCATTTACCTTTATTTCTTGTCATGAAATTATGATTCGCTAGAAAGTTTATAGAAATGTTAAATGGTGCATCGGTGGAAAGATGCGTACTAAAAGTACAATAAATGCAAACGAGGGCAAAAAATGTCGTTTAGTGATTCTGTCATTTTGTTTTTAAATAAGGACCAATTTCTTACATTTAATAGTTGAGATATTTTAGTACAATAATTTTGAAAATTTATAGAATAAGAACCAAATTGAAAGAAGAGAAAAATATTCATATTAAACCTTTCAATCATCTTATAAGTACGCGACACATCGTGCTTATGTTTTTAACATTCTAAAACCTGAATTAAAGCATCAAAACATATTCATTTTTGTTCTTAGACATATAATAACAGAGAAAGAGAGGGAACAAGAGAGAAAGAGCTGATTTGGTGAGGAAAATTCGTTAGGAACTCTAAGATTCACTGAAAATGAGACTAGATGAGTAGTTCTTGCATTCTTTGCTTCTAATCACCAAATCAAGTGAATTTGTTCATTCCTATCTTCATATCAATAATATAATAACGTGATTATGGTTTTGGTTTGCAAATAATTGCAGTAGAACATGATTTAAACATCAATTTGAATGATTTGGTTGATGGGTCTGTTTGGGGTTTTGATTTCTATCAGAAATTTCACTCCTTTGTTCAGATTCTAAGAGATGGATTTTGATGAGTCTTAAAACATTAAATTTGTTGTAAATTTTTTATTCTATGAGTCTATAAATATTATGTTTAGTGGAACTGTATAATATGAGTTAGGGAGGTTTCATTGAGTGCGTCTTTGAGAGTGCCTTGTTTTTTTATTAACACTGTGAAGTTTTGAACTCTGATTTGGGTGGCCTTAATATTAAATTTTTTATATATTTCTAGAATACGAATGAAAATGTTCAGTGTTATTGAATTTGTATAACATGATTTACATTAAATAAACCATAAACTGCTAACTTGAAGTTACTCTGTTAAACAACTCTAACTTTGAAAATTTGTTCAGCATGTTTTATAATGAGTTATGATCTGAAATTTGGTAAAAAAAATACACTATTATTTGTCTAGTAGATGAGGGCTAATTTCACGACAAAAGGAGTATGTTTAAATGTTCAACATAGAGAAGAAACGGGTTGTCCATAATGGTGTAGAACAAAATTTTAGTTACCTTAAGCATAATATTTTTTTAAGTATAGTTGGATTGTTTTCCTTTCAAATCAAATGATCAAATGAATTCATAATATGGTAGTAATAGGATGTCATTTATACAAATCCTAGCATCCATGTGTATTGCACACATATACATAAGTTAGAATGAGAATAACTCGAGTATATGTTATAGGATCGAGAAACTTTGAGAGGGAGCATGAGCAAGGTAACAAGGCATACTATATTTCTTGAAAACGTTAGTATAAACTGGAGATTAGATTCAATAATGTATTATATGATTTGTGTTCATAGATGTGCTCTCGATATGATTACTTGGACATATTAGGTGACTAGTTGAATTTATGTGATGTATGTATATGTTGAGAATCTTCATATGGCCTGCTATACGTATATGTTGAGAATGATTTTACATGCATACGGATTATCAAATGTTTCACATGTTGAATACATTCACACTAGACTTAATAAATATGTTGTGACCATCATGCTTTTGTATACGTAAAATACAGAGGAGACCTTCGAGTTATACACAGGAGATCTTCAAGTCATACACAGGAGACCTTCGGGTCATATACTTGAGATCTTCATGTCATACATAGGAGATCTTCGGGTCAATTTTCACACTGTGCTTGCCAACCAACCACAATATGGTATATAGGAATCTCGTGGTGACACATGATTTGTTTGGTCACAACATATAAAAAGGAATACAGTGGCATATGCATATGTTTATATGATATAGTTAATGTATTATTCATTATATGCTTTTGTTTGCTTGATTTTGATGTATGATAGTTTATACTGATCGAGTTGCGACTCATATAAAGTACAAATATTTTTCAGGTTACCATTGTTGTTAGATCGTTTTGCTTGATTTGAGTTTGGAGTTTTTAGATAGCGACACAAGTCACAGGTTCGCTAACCGATGCTCTAGACTTCCTCCTCCTCAGCATTTGCATATATATAGTACTTGAGTCTTTTTGACTTATGTGTATAGAATTTTGAAATTGGCTTGTATATATATCCCTTGTACTAATGTATATGGCTATTTTTGCATAGAAAAAAATGTATTATTTTGATGGATTTCCACAATGGTATATTATTATATGTGATTATATAACTATAGTTTAAATCATACAAAAAGTACAAGGGTGTAACACATCAAGTCATATCCACTAAATATAAATAAATCATCTGCAAAACAGAGGTGATTAAGTCTCATATCTTTACAACCCTAGTGGAATTTAAGAGATTGGGGAATTTGCACTGTGAAGCACCTTAATAAATATTCTATAACGAGAACAAACATGAGAGTCGACATCGGGTCAATCCTTTCCTCGAAAAGCCCTTCTAAAGAACCATTTATAATTATATAGAAATGTGGTGTTCTAATACAACCATAAACCATCTGATAAATTGCTCAGGCTAGCGCATACCTAATAGTAATTCTTCAACAAAGTCCCACAACACAAAGTCATAAGCTTTCCTAAGATCTAATTTTAAAGCACAAGAAAGAATATGGGCAATTCTATGGTAATTACAAACTAATTCATAGGCTAGCAACACATTATCAACAGTATTCCAACCTGCACAAATGCTGATTGACCGGGTTGATCAATCTAGGCAAAATCTTGCTTAACTAAGTAGCCAGTATTTTAGTGATTATCATGTACAGAATGGTACAACAAGCTACTGGTCGATAATCACCTAACCCTCTAGAGTGGTTACCTTCAGAATAATATTCAGTGTCATTGAATTAATCTGCTTCAATAACCTTCCCATTTTGAAAAACTCACACACCGCCTCTGAGACATCCTCCCCAATTATATGCCAGCATTTCTTGAAGAAATAACTATTAAACATGTCTATGTCTGGAGCCTTATCATCCCCAATTCCCCATAAAGTCTCTTTAACTTCAAGGACAGTCATCTCTGCATATAAAATTGTAGCTTCATCAGGTGATACCACCAAACCTGCTTGAACATCATCCAAGTTTTCCCTAATCACATTTTATCAATGGGTCTCTTTCTCACTTTGCTTAATATTCAACAGATATGTCGCATTCTTTTTTTTTTCTATTAATCATGAAGGCATTAGTCAACACCTTCCTCAATTGGTCAAAGCAAGAAAGTGAGGTTTACTTCAACCCATTAAACAAAGAACTAGCATGATCCTTCAAGGTTATCAGGAATGCACAACACATAATAGCATCCTCCCTTCCGTGTAGAAGCATGATAGTTTCGTAATTTTGAATTTTCTCATACGAATCTTCCTTCCTTGAGAAGCACGGTAGCTACGATATCTTAAACTTAGGCCAACGAGGTGTCCCTATGATCTCCTTAGTGAATAAAGGCTTCGTCTTTTATGGCTCCTCCATAGGGACTGTCTTCTTCTGCTCAAGAAACTCTTTAGTGACCTTCTTTATATTGGCCACCTCCTTGACATTCATGATCGATTGATGATCTACTTCAACTCTCTTAATCGGAACCTTAGGTTTTCCTCTACAAGTGCTCTCCACTACATCGGGATAGTTCTTATATCTAACATCTGCTCTAACTTCATTCCCCACCATAACATCTAGATGTTATCCATGAAGTAAAAGGCTTTTGGTTTCTAGGAAATTGAGGTAGTGGATTTTATTGGTGGCTCTCTTGCGGGATGTCTTGTCTCTCAGCTGCTATTCCATTTTGAGCAGAAGCATGTAAAGTGTGGGAAAGAATGACTTGGGGAAGAAATTTTTTAAATATTGTCCTCATCTCTCCAAGCACCCTTTGATTTACTTTATTTTGCCTTCTCAATGCGTCATAGTCAGTAAGAGGAATGGTAGGGAGGACAGATACAGAGGCTCCGACTTTAATTCGAACTTCTCTTACCTCTTTTGTGGGGTGACCGTCTTGATAAGAAGGTGTTCGCAACATGGTGAATGCTTGTCAACTTTGGCGATGGACTTCTGCTTGAATGATGACAAACATGGCTTTTTGTTCAGTTTCCTATAAATAACGCCAATTTTTATGTCTCGATTAGGCAACAATCATGGAAAAGGTGAAGTTGAACTCGAACAGTCAGAAACTTGAGCAATGCTTTGTAATCTATAAACACAACGAGAGTGAGGTTGGGTTGCTCCCTGAGAAAATCTCCAATGCTCAAGTCATTAAATAATTTGTAAGAGTTTAGTGTAAGTTTATAGGGTGTTAAAACGTACCTTGTCAATAGGTGAAAGCATCTATTTATAGAAAATCGTTGCGAGAATATGTTTAGCAAATATTCTTCCATATTAATGATGGGTAACTCTCCTATTTAACTATTCTTGAGGGATTTGACTCAATTTGACTTCTGTAATGGGCCTAGTTCATGTGTCGGGCTTAATTTGCTTGATGGGTCTTAGCTCATATCTCATCAATATCATTTTCTTGGATCCAACAACAACAACAATAACAAATCAATTGTAGATTTTTGTCCCCACCATGTAGAAAAGAAAAAGCATGTAGATCAAATCTACAGTCTGTAATACATTTTCAATCACTTAAGCATCGAAGTATTCTTTAGGGCTGGGCATAAGGTCGGGCCGGGCTATGCCCAATTTTTTTAGCCTAGTCGGTCGGGCAAGGGCTGAGTGTTTGGCCCAAGCCCGCCCATTCAAAAAGGACGATTCGGGCAATGCCAGGCCACCAGCATGCCAAAGTGTATATATATATATATATATATCGGGCAGGGTCGGACCTATGTTTTGCAAACTAGGCCTTCCCTGAAATTTACATTGGGCCACTTTTTTCAGGTCGAGTTCGGGCCGGCTCACGGACCAGACTGAAATGCCCTGCCCTAGTATCCTTACAGGTCATCAATGACTTATTTAAAAAAAAATCAAAATTTAATAATCAACTATTTTTAACAATAACCACAAGCACATTTGACAAAATAAATAATATCCATTCAACAAAATTGATGTATCCTAAATTGATGTATATAATCAAGCAAGAATGTATCTATTTCATCTTATAAATTGTGCTTTTATGATGAAATTCACATAATCTTTGTGATGTTTGTAGGATGAATTAATTGGGAGAAAAATAAGTGGAAAATGATGCAAAATGTGTTAGGTTTCTTATGAGTCTTTTAAGGTTATTTGTTCAACCAAAAATAGAAAGAAACCACCAAGTAACATGCATGTACAGAACAGAAATTTGGTGTCAAGAAATATACCTAGTGTTGTGGGAAGACCAAAACAAAATTTGTGCCACCAAAGGAGCCGAACCAAAAGAGTAAGCTTTTGATCCCTTTAATCCTTGTTAATGCCACTAAAGGACTGCTGAAAAATAGCTAGTCCTCTCTACCAAATGAAACACGTATCCTGATTGCGATATTGAGCTTTTCCAGCTTACAACACCTCCATTCAAATGAAACACGTATCCTGATTGCGATATTGAGTCTTCGGCATTGGTCTGGAAAGCAGCATCAGCGTAACCATTTACAATGAGCTCTTCCTGACCACCGTACACTAAGAAGAGATCTTTAGTCCTTCTCAAGTACTTTAGAATCCCTTTAACAACAGTCCAATGGTTTT
>CAODLS011780831.1:0-17962 GCA_948243855.1 Flueggea neowawraea | reverse complement strand
CAAGTATTAGCAAAGGTCTATCTTTCTTTCCTTCTGCTCTAGGACGTCTATTTATAACCACTTGTAAAAATATAGCTATTAGAGTCTCGAATTGGCTCCTGTGAAACAAACAGAAATTATGTCCAGTAATGACGTCACCTTTTACTATGTATGTAATAACTTATTTCAACTGAGTTCTTTGTGCATTGATAGCCATTCTACGTACATTGCAACAACTCCAATAATCATTGCCTTGGATAAATTTGCATCCACGTGCCTTGTTAATCTTCTACGTGTGTAGGCTCATGATCTACGTGCATTGTACCATGTTCTGTGTGCATTAATCTGAATTTTAGAATATGCAGTTTTCACTCACTGGCTTTCTACGTGTGCAGTACTCCTTTATGCATGTGTAGTCATTCCTCTTCAAAGATAGCGTCTTTGATTTTTCATGTGACTGTGTCAGAGAATCAAATTCAAATTCTCGAGGAACGTCTTGATTTTGTCAGTATTCTGGAGCCTCGTCTACATGTGTAGCATATCTTATGCGTGCGTAGATCAATCTTTGGCACTTTTTGCCTTCTGGATCAACACTTCTACGATCACTACATCACTTTCTATGCACATTGCTTCTGTCATACGTGTTTAGATGCTCTTTTAAGCGCTTTGTGACTAGATATCAACAAGTCTGCTAGTTTGCACTTTTTTCATGGATGTTTTGCATTCATCATCATAAAAACCAAACTTAACAAGATTATATAGCCAATATAATTAATTTAATTGAACATGATGTCCTAATTAGTCCTTCATTATCAAGGAAGAGGTTATATTGATATTGTAGCCTTCAGAACTTCACTAATTGGTTGAAGAGAAAACTGTATACAAATGCGGGAGGCTGATATTTTTCAATTGTTTGTTAAATAAGAATTGTTAGAAAGTGTTATCGTATTTGTGAATGTAGACTTTAGTAGATAAGAAGTTGCTATATGCAAACCCTTTTAAATAAGCCCATCGTTTCAGGGAAAAAAAAGCATCTTCATACATAAAAGATTTATATTAATTAGCTCGTAGTTCATTAATAGTAAAGTCAATTCCAACGTTTAGAAATGGTCCGAATACGATTCTCAGTGGGAACAAATAAAATGACTTAAAAAGAATCAAAAACTTATCTCTTGACAAAAATTAGATAAGAAAGAAAAATGACATGACACAAATTATGCTAAAGCCATTTAACCAAATTTTAACATATGTTCAACCAAAACAAAATTTAGTCAAAAACATTTCTTAGATATAATTAAATATTTTTTTACATTAGTTCTCCTAAAAATCAAACTAAAAATGCTTTTTTTCTGGAGTGTCTATGAGTCTAGTTGAAAATTCTCATGTAAATACAAGTATATCTTAAACTAATGGGATGCATTTTTAAAGGCAAAATCATGAAGCAAAATACCCAGCCCAAAGTAAACAATGCATTGGTCAGGTATGTCAATTGTTAAGGAACATGGGCCACAAAAATTGACATTATCTGTGGAAACTCGAGCAAAACATTGTATTCTCTAACCTCTTAGTCTCAATTAGGAGCTATTAATGTGATATGTATCTAACATTGTTTAAGAATCTAAGTCGACGATTGTTTATAAATGCATTTCTTTTTTGAATCATCAAATCATCTTTTCAAGAGTACAATAATGAGGGCTGGCTAATAATTCACCCAAAACGGTCAATACATCGATCAAGTGCGCTTAACGATCTTCATGGACATAAACTGTAACATTGTCAATAAAAACATAATTAGTATATTCATCACATCCATATATAATTACCATTATGATACTGTGTAAATTTTGTGCAAGTTTTACACATGGTGGCATAAGTGTGCTCCTTGATTGTTTGGTAGATATACGAGTGGCCATAAAATATTTAAAAAAAAAAACTTGATAAATAAAGCCGATGTACCAACTAAATCAATTTGTGCACGTGCATTGTAATTTTTTATGTTCACAAATGGATCCACTAATACAACTATATAAAGGCCAGCTACCATGCAGAACATGCACCAAAAAATTGCAAACTGCAGCTGAGTTTCATTATCGTGAATCTGAAGTTACTAGTTACCATACCATCAATTTCTTTCTTTCTTTCTTTCTTTCTTTTTATAGCCTAAATGGGCTTCACCACCACTTCCGATTTCACTATACCCTTAGCCAACATGGCAGCAGCATTCACAAACCTTTCATCCACCTTCATGTTGATTGCATTGGCAACTTTAGCGTTTGCTTTCCACAAATTGCAACTAATCTTAGGATATCGAAAACAACAATCCAAATTCGAGGCAGGTCCTCCACTCCCTCCGGGTCCGAAAACACTGCCCGTAATGGGATGCCTACACTTGATGCTCCTAAACAAACCTGTATTCCAATGGATTCACAAATTCATGGAAAAATCCAACACTGGAATCGCATGTTTGCGCCTCGGAAAAGTTAATGTAATCACTGTTACTTCCCATGAAGTAGCACAAGAAATGTTGCTCCGACAAGACAGCACTTTCACTTCAAGGCCTGTCCATATGTCCACCGAGTTGCCAACTTATGGCTACTTGACTGTGGCTCTCACACCTTACGGCACGCAATGGAAGAAGATGCGAAGAATTGTTACGAGCGAGGTTCTTTCGGCTCAAAGACACCGTTGGCTGCAAGACAAGAGAACCCGCGAAGCCGATAACCTCGTGTTCCATGTGCATAATTTGTGCAAGGATGGCGGCATAGTAAATATCCGAGAAATTACACAACATTATTGCGGAAATGTGATTCGGAAGTTGATGATTAACAAGAGAAATTTCGGAGAAGGAATGGCGAATGGCGGGCCGGGTAAAGAGGAAATCGAGCATGTTAAAGCACTTTTCATCATTCTTGGATACATTAATGCATTTAGTGTGTCGGATTACTTGCCATGGTTGAGATCACTTGACTTGGATGGTCACGAACAGATCCTTCGGAATGCTTTGAAAACTATTAGAAAATATAATGATCCTGTTATTGACGGAAGGATTGAGATGTGGAAAAAAGGGTTGAAGAAGAAAGGTGATGAGCCTGAGGATATCCTTGATATCTTGATTAATCTTACTGATGACTCTGCAGCTCCATTATTAACACCTCCGGAAATCAAGGCGCAAATACTCGTAAGAACACTTTCCTTTAATTTCTCCCAAGCTTCAATTTTTTTTCTGATAATTGTTTTCTTTAAAATTTTATTTAACTAAATTACCAAAATGTTGGGGAGAATTTGTTGTACAATCTCCTAAAATAGTTTTCAAAAAAGAAAGGTTGTTTATGTTTAGTTGAGAAAATATTTTTTTTGTTTTTTTTTGTTTTCTATTTTGTTTCTATTTTATAAAAATTGAAACATTTAGAAAATATGCTTGTTAATAAAAAAAAATTTAAACAAAATTTTTAGTTTTTTATTTTTTTTTTCTAATTTATTTTAAAATAATCAAAAAAAAAATTAACTAAACAGTCCCATTATCTCTCTAAAGAGAAAACTTCAAATTTTTATCATCGTATATATATTTTGAATTTGAGACTGAGTTCGATTTTAGCTTACATTTTTATTTTATTGTGTGAATATCAAATCAATTTTACATATTTATTTTAGTGACATAGTGAGAAGGTTATGTATACTTGGGGTCCATTTGTTAGGCGGAAAATATTTTCTTTAAAATTTTTAGAAAATAATTTCAGGAATTCATTTTTCTTTATTTTTTTTATCAAAAATGTGTTAAAAAACATTTTCTACTATTCGACAAATGTTCTGATCACTAGACTTAAAAGTGAGAGTCAATCACGCCACTTGAAATATTTCTAAATTTTAAACCAGAAAGTTATTTTGCTATAAAATAAATATTAAATTTCTTTTAAGAGGAAATTATTTTACATTGACTGTTTTTTCTAAACTCCACCAAGCATAGGATATCAAAAGAAAAATTCCAGGATTGAAAAGAACAGAGCCTTAATGTTTAATTAGATATACTATGATATAATTGAAAATTGAGTGCACATGTAAAGCTTAATTGTTTTTAATTATGTGCAGGATTTAATGTTGGCTGCTGTTGACAACCCGTCAAATGCAACCGAATGGGCACTTGCAGAGATTATAAACGAGCCAAAAATACTCCAAAGGGCATTAGGAGAAATAGACCAAGTGGTTGGAAGAGACAGGCTTGTGCAAGAATCAGATTTGCCAAAACTGAACTACGTCAAGGCATGCGCCAGAGAGGCATTCAGGATGCATCCAGTCTCAGCATTCAACGTCCCACACGTCTCAAATGCAGACACCAAAATTGCAGGTTTCTTTTTTTACGAGTTGTTTTCCATGAAATTTGAACCCAAGACCTAGCGCGTCATTCTAATCACAAAAAAAATGCAGGTTACTTAATCCCGAAAGGCAGTCAGATCTTAATCAGCCGAATCACTCTCGGCCGGAACCCGAAAGTCTGGGATGAGCCTGACAAGTTCATGCCAGAGCGACACATCAATGAGGATGGATCAGAAGTGGTTCTGGCCGATCCGAAGTTGGGTTTGATTTCGTTCAGCACAGGAAGGCGTGGATGTCCAGGAGTGTTATTGGGTTCAACCATGACAGCAATGTTGTTGGCAAGGCTTCTTCAGGGATTTACATGGACTGCTCCACCAAATGTTTCAGCCAGCAGCTTACTTGAATCTCATGATGGTCTTACTTTTGCTAAGCCATTGGTTGCTCTTGCCAAACCCAGATTGTCCACCAATGTGTATCCTACTGCTATTCCAGCTTGAAGAAATTACGTAATTATTTTTCTATTTTTATTTTTCTTTGTTTTTTTCTGTCTGGCAATAACAGCACAAGTAAACAGTGCTCAACTTTTTGTTTACTTGTATTGTTTTTTGTCAAAATCAATTTTATTAGTATTAATAAAATGGTTGTTAATAGTATCTTTATGTGGCTGAGTGGGTTGCAACTTCAATAACAATTTTTAATATTTATTGTTTAATTGCAACAATAATATTTGTAGTTTAGAAATTGTTTTCAAATTTCAAACTCCAAAGTCTGTAAATTTTAACCTTCGAGCTCCTCAATTCTAAACTTAGGCCGAGTTTTAATCCTATGAAAAGTTGAGGGAGCAGAGCTGCCGTAAGAACTTTTGAATAGACAAAAATGATTTCAGAGACCTTTTATTAATTATATGTACATTATTTAAAATTTATTTTTCTTATTTTTTGAGAGATAAAATTGATAATTACATTTTTATATTCAAGATTAGAAAGTAAATCCTTTTCGATTGATAAAATAGCCAAATTACTTAATCTTTTTTATGACATTATTGAGAGATAAAATTGATAATTAAATTTTTATGATTGAATTAATACTTCAATTATTCTCTTCTTTTTACCTTCTTAAAATCGGAATTCATGTTTTCTAGTGAACATCTTAAAATGTAGGCAATTTAAAGCTCAATTAAAAAATAAAAGTTAATTATAAAAATACAAAAGAATAACAGAACCTAATTTTTGCTTTTAATATTTTCTAATTCACTGCTCTTTTCACTACACAATAGAATCTAAAAAACGACAAAAACACAATTTAGCTTGTAATGAAACAAAAACAACAGAAATAGAACACGTTAAGGCTTGTTACGTTTAAACGAAGAAATACCAAAGTTTCTTTTTTTTTTGGCTTGTTAAGTTTAAACGAAGAAATACCAAAGCAATTAAAAAAAAATCTTGTTTGAAAAGGAAGAGAGGGCTTAGTTTTGGGGACAGCATCATGATTCTGTAAAATCAACAACCAAAACTATGAAAAGAAATATTACCTCATAACACTACAGCCAAAGAACCCCTTATAAAAACTGAAGTTTAATTTTGCAAAATGTAAGAGACTAGCTAAATTTTAAGATTAAATCTGAGGAGAGAATGGATTGACAGGGAAAAAAACAACAGAGAGAGAGACAAAAAAATTCGTTGGCCTTTTTGACAGAGACAATTTGTGTGGCTGTCTTCCCAAATTTCAGAAATTCGTATGTGTTTGCATCATTTTGTTTTTGGGACAAATTATAAGAGTGACCACGTTTGAAAAATTAATTACCACAATGGGAAACTTTCATTTTTCTTCCTTTCTATTCGTGAGTCACTATTTTTCCGTATGAAAGTCAGCTTTTTACGTACGTTTCACTTTAACTAATTTTTTTTTCTCATTTAAATTGTTTCTTTTTTTTACTTTATTTTCATCTTGTTTTGCTTCTCAATTTTTTTTTATAATTTATTTTTAGTTTTAAATTATTCTATTAGTTCTTTGAATCATCTTGTCTTTTTTATTACTTATTTAATATCTAAGAAAATAGAGTAATTAAAAACCAAATTAAAAAATTTAAAATAAACTAAAAGTCAATCTATATTTTAAAAATCAAAAAATAGAAAAAATAAACCTTTTGAAAATTTTTAAAAACTTTTAAAAAGCAAAACAAACTTACATAAACCTGTTAAAAACCTTTTAAAAAGTTACAAAAATAAAAATCAAGTTTAAATAAATCTTTAAAAAACTTAAAGAACTTGTTAAAAAATAAAGAAAAACCCTTGAATAAACCTTAAATAAACCTTAAATAAATATTTTTAAAAATATTAAATAAACTTTTCAAAAACTTAAAAAACTAAAAAAATAAATAAACCTTTTAAAAACTAAAAATCAACTTTAAATAAACCTTTTAAATAAGAGAAGAACATATAAGAATATATTAGATCAATAAAACCTCCAACAAGATCAAATCAATGACCAATCATTAAAAATTGATAATCGTTGAACCAAAACTGGATTTTTACTATCTTTACTACATCCATGGAATTATGAAGCAATCATCATGAATTTCCAACCACTATAAAAAGAAATACAATTTGATGATAGTAATTATACATCACCAGAGTTTTGGATTAGCTGCGTAAGCAGTCCGGGTCAAGCGAAAAGCCGCTCTGTACACATTCACCCTTTTAGGAACCGAACACTAAATACACATTATTCGCTAAATTTCTCCTGCGGACCTGCGATGCCTTCCCCTCTCGTTTCTCCGCAACCAAACACAAGATAACAGCTAACAATAAAACAGATAATATTTTCTCTTATGTTCTCCGGAACCAAACAAACAGATTAGATGTTATCACCTTGATATGACTCTTCGTCAGTTTTATCAATGATTTACTGTGCAGGAAAGAAAACAAAACGACACCGTGTCAACAATTTAACTCAAAGAAACAAGAAAACTCACACACAATCAATCTTGCATTACCATTTCGCGCCGAAGCCACGGCCGAGAAGTCCGTCCAACATATTTGTTTCCTTCGTTAGCTCTGCGACACCGTTTTGATGCTCAGAGTGCCGAATCCGTCATTGACGAGAGAGATTGGAAGGAGTGAAGGTTTCTTCTTTTGGATAGTTTTCTCAGATACTGGTGCTCTGAGTGGTACTGACTAACTAGGCAGTTCTGCTTTGTTGTTGTTATGCTTGTAGACCCGGTTTCGTGGTTGATTGATTACGATATTACCCCTAGTTGTTTTCTGGTCCGGTTGATTTGGTTTGTTTTGACCAAAATGTTAACCAAACCAAATGCTTGCTAAATTTGTTGATTTGTTATGAGGTATAGATATCGTTGAATATCTTACAAACAGCCATAGAGTCCATATCACCGAAGTATTGTCTTTCTAAAATTTTAAGTCATCATAATTTTGTACTTAAAAGACATTTCAATAAGTTTTAAAAAAATTACATTTATAAATAATCATTGATCTCGATTATTAGTTGATAAAAAAATTGTGATATAACATTATTATTTTTATTTTATAAAATCATATATTTTTAAATATAAAAGTGAACATGTTCTAATTAAGGTTAAACATAACTGCATATAATAAGAATTCATGTAACAGCTATGAGATGTTTATTTTTTCATAATTTATTTTCTTAAATTGTATCAGTTGCTAAAAAATGAAAAAAAAATTTCATGGTCAGTTTTATTTAAAAATTTCAAGAAGCATGATGGTTGTTTTAAATATTTAAACACAATTGTAGGAAGCATAATTAGGTTTATTTATCGAACAAACGAGGAAAAGACTCAATATATTCTCAAACCAAACCGGGTTGTAAATTGGTTGGGCTAAAATCCAACGGTTGGAAACAGATAAAAAGGCGCAAGGGTATTTTGGGAAGAGAAGCGTGGGGATATATTATAACGTTGGGAGGGTATTTTGGGAAAGCGGAAGAGAAGGGGGGAGTGAAATGTAAATTAAAGGGTTATGTGGTGGTGGGTGGTGGGGTTGAGCAGCGCCGAAATAGACGGCGGATGTAACTTAACGTTGGTGAGGGGGTTAAACTAAAGCTTAGCTGGAACGCATTTCTCTCTCTCAGCTACAACTGAAGCAATCATAATCATAAAGGTTGCTGCAAATGCAACGGCCGTTGTTAACCATAGTTAAGCAGTCGGAGGACTTTTGTCTTCCCCCAAATTATTCTTTACTTGCTTCTTTTTTGTCATTTTTCTCTTGCATATGTATAAAATAATTTTTGACCGTGTCACGTATTTTGGACAGGAGTTTCAAAAATAAATAAAAATATTTTGGACAAGAGTTTAAAAATTAAAAAATTATGCTGGATTATTGTAATATTGAAATACGATCTCATATCTGATTAATTTAAATTTGAGGTAGCTATGATTCTTGCCCAACAAATTTTTTTTAATCAATTTTAAAACTTAATATTATTTATCGTAACAATATTATTTTAATATTTTATATGTTTTTTATAATATTAAAAAATGCTGTATATTATTTTTAAGAATTTTTTATATACTTTAGTTACAAGAATTTTGCAATAACATTTTTTAAGAATTTATTTAGAGTAAGAACTCATCTAACTGTTAAAGACTATAAGTCATTTAATAAGTGATTGTGATTTTCCTTATTGGCAAGAAAAGAACCCATCTCATTGTCAAACTCAAATTGAGGATATATATTCATGGTTATCATAATTTAAAATAAACTAGGTGGTGGAGATGACTATAGGTGTTATCAATAGAACAATCCAACATTTGTGGGTTCATTTTTTTATGATAAAGTGTAAGAAACAATATGATAAGTCTGACACACCTAAATGCTAATAATCTATATATTTGTTTTGCTTCATTATCTCTTTTGACTCAACCAATTCCATTTACTCATTTGAAAAGATAGACATGTAACATGGTGTTGTCCACTTCCATTCCATCTCACCAATTGCCCTTTCAACGTATTTGGTTTTACCTACTCAACTAAAAGCTTGTACAGTTTCACAAGATTAGGCATCTACTAAAAGAAAATTCTGCTTCAAGTGAGTGTGTTTTAAATATCACTACATTAATGATTAGTTTAAGGATATATATATATATAGCATTTTTTTGCCAAAGAGAAATTAATATAATTCATATTAAGATCTAACAAGAGGTAAAAAAGACCAGATTTACAAGAACGTCAACAGTGAACTTAGGGCTATATATTAAGATCATCCCAACAAACTCCTTACAATCCTTCCTAAAAATATAATATTTTATCTTACTATTTATTTCGAATTTTAAACTCAACTCCACTTTTACTATAATCTAACTCACTTTTTCAATATTTTACTAATAAAATAACTAACAATTTTAACAAATCTATAGTTTCTCTCCAAATTTAAAGAATTACTATTTATTCTTTAATACTATTCATCTACTTTATCAATAAAATATTCACTTTCTAATATTTTCTCTCTTCAATACACAAATTTCAAAAAAAACATGCAAACATAAATAAAATAATATATTTTGACTATCTATTTTAGAGAAATTATTAGTGATGCTTTAACCTACCCTGATATAAGGGTTTTACAATGAAAAATATGGGCCTACATAACATACTAGTTGGTCTACTAAAATTAGGGTTACACAACAAGGAAGATGGTTGTAGAAGACCATATGTGTCACACCCTGCAGTCAATTTGCCGACATGAGCATCGGTCATGAAGAGAATAGGACCCCAAGCCCAGAAAGTCACTGTCGACCCTTGAATTCGGTTCTGAATGCAACCTCTATCAGCTCCTTGCTTGTTGATGGTCATTCTTATGGAGATGATAATCTTGTGCTTTAACCACTAAGCAAAACACCATGGATCTATCAAGCTAGAGATGATAGTAGTTTCTCCTAAATAAGCAACCACTATAGTAGAATGTATTTCTTACACAACATTCCACCTCTTGTCACAAAAGAACTCTATGGAGGAGATAAAACTGCACAAAATGGTAGAAAATGGCATTATTATAGACAAAAAAAGAAAATAACATAAAAAAAAGGAAGAAAAAAAAGCCCAATTGTCGGCCAAAAGTGGTCGGCGAAGACCTGTGAAGGCCAAAAGCTAGTAAGGTTGCGAGGCTCGGGCTCTATTCCCAAGAAAGATGGTTTGGGCTTTGATTGGGCTTTAAACTAATTGGGCTTGTCCGACCCAATTAATAAGCCCAACTCGTTAGTTAACCCGATAACTGACGGACCTCATTCCACCCATTAACGTCATGGGCGGACCCGATTTTCCAACATCTCCCACTCGCACATGGTCAAACTCATGTGGTCGGTCGCTCCTGAATCAATCACCCATTGAGGAGGTCATTCAGTTAGGAATACGGAACTTAACACACAAGCATAATGTAAATAAGAAGAAAGGTTTTGTACCTTTTTAAGAGCATTGCAATCTTTAGCAATGTACCCCCTCTGTTGACAGTTGTAGCATTTAATCTTTGAAAGGCGAGTCTTACCCTTACCCTTTTTCTTTTGTTGCCCTTTTGGTTTTTGTTTTCCTTTGAAATCCTTTTCTTTGTTTCTGAAGAAGAATGCCCTTTGCTTCCTCTTCTCTTTGCTGGTTGAACCTTTTTGGGGGTCCATAAGAAGCTACGTGAGCCTCAGCATTAATTTTGAGAGCCATCATATGGTCCTTTTCGAGCTCAAGATAACGTACTGCATCATTGACAGTTTGGATGTTAGAAGCATGCATCAAGTGATGCTTCATTTGATCCCAACTGCTCGGTAAGGAATATATTACTGCTCGGATTTTTTGCTCCTCAGTCAGCTTGTGACCAACATTGCTAAGTCCACTGATCATATTTCTCATTTTCATGAGGTGCTTTTTCATGGTATGATTAGGGTGTTTCTGGTATGTATTGAATTTTATAGTTAAAGACCGGAGCTTAGTCAGCCACACACCTCTGAATCTCTCCTTCAACATAGACTAGAGATCTTTAGCATTCTCATAGCCTTTGAATTCTATAGCTATATCATCATCGAATGTACTCAGTATGATGATACGAGCTGTGGAATTATTTTTCTTCTAAGCGACATAGGCTTCACGGTCAAGCCGATGTTGAGTGGTAGTACCCTCCTAAGGTTCAAACATAATCGAATCCAAAGGATTAGAAGCCTCTTACTCCTCAAGCACATATCGGACTTGCATAGCCTAAATCTCATAATTGTCACCATTCAACTTGTTATCCTTGTTAAACTCGGCAACAATAGTTTTCGAAGCAGTTAACATATTGTTCATAAATCTACCACGAAAAGTTGCACTAAATGAGGAGATACAACAATACACAAGCATTTACCATCCATTCAGAAATTAAACAAGTGTAATCAATTATGTAAGTTTCAAATTGAATAGTACACTAAATGTTCTATTACCATCTATTTCTTAATAACTAATTACACTAAATTCAATTTGAAGGATAGTAAATAATCAATTAATCCAACTTATAGATTCAATCTCTAAGTTATCTTAACTTTGGCTTACAATGTTGGTTATTGCATTTGTGAGTCCATACATAATTAATAACACAATAATATTTAGCTACATTCAACATACGAATAATTGTATTTACCACATTCTAGCAATTTAACACAATAAACAGCTCAAAATACTAAACACAACTAACATTATTTACTATCTTAACATATTAATAATATACATAAACCATCCACATATATGCATAAAACTTATTTATGTACTAAACGACAAGTGACTAACAACTTGTCCTAAAACTCAGAAACTCAGAGGCTCACTAGTAGAAAACTATGTTTCTCGGAAGTGACGCTTCAACTTCCATCCATAGTTCCTCAGGTAAGATGTAGGTTAAGTTTCCAAGCCAATAGCTCAGAATGTCACGACCACTTCTAAGGACCATGGGTTGGTTTTGTTGCATTCATCTAAGCACACCCCTATCAAAGAAATTTTCCAGAAATCTCCTAAGGGTAGCTCTATAGTCCGCTGTGACTATAGAGAGAGCAAACAACAGTTTTAGGCGTAGTTCAAGGAATGATTCTATGGCAAGTTGAATAATTTCTCCTATATATGTGCCACATCTAAAACCGCCTCTCCATACAACCCGTTGGATTTCATTGTTCAGATGAACAATGTGTGCCACAACCCCATTGATATCATATGTGTGCTCTTACGATCCAATTCAATGTACCATAAATTTTCTTCCAAACGTCTCAACGTAGCCCTCTCGGCTGGGAGCCTGGCTACCATAGGGGTTTTGATTCTCACCATCTAAAACAAACACAGAAAGGTGGATTAGTGCATCTTATGTACTATATTGATTGAACATACAATCAATAGTTATAGCCAAAACAACATGTACAAAATACAAAATAATATACATGAATAAAGCAATTTTTTTTTCGAATTTAAATTTATATAGAAAAAACTAAATATACATTTAATAATACTAATTAATTCAAGAAAAATTGGTTCTAGATTTCAAAAAATTTTGAAAAGTATTTCAAAAAATCTAGAAAAATCTAAAAAGTATTTCTATGAAATTTGAAAAAATTTGGATGTTGAAAACCACCGCACGCTCCGCGGGAATTGGATTCCAAGCCGTCATGAGCTGTCGGAGACATGACACACGCGGCCAAAAGCAAGCATGTGTTGCATGCACCAGATGCCATGTGTTGGCTCTCGGATAAGCCACGTTCCGACTTATCATTGGTCAAATGTTCCACATGTGTGTCTCAGTCAACTTTGACCCGGTGTCACGTGTCTCAATATGATTGGTTGGGTTTGTGCATACAGTTCAATAGTCAACAATTGACTTCTTTACCACGTGTCTCAATTGGATTGGTGTATGAGGTTTATTTATCCAATCAGAATTGTTCATCTCACAAAACCAAACAGATCGGTTTTCATCCAAATTCAAGACCATCCCGATGGAATTTTTTGACAAAATTTGGGCAGGTTATTAAGTTTAGCCTCCTGAGTCTAGTGATATAATTGGTTTCTCAAAATTCATACTTTCAAATTTTAGATTTATACTGTTTAACACAAAGTCCAAAACAGCAAGAAGTCGAATGCAAAAATTTCCACAACAACTCCTAAGCATGTCAACAAGATAGAGGCATGTAGATTTTCAACAAAAATGTATAGAAAATCATCTTAAGCTCTGATACCACTAATGGTATACAAAAGGTGTACATAAAGCATACAAATAGCATAAACAACCAAGGGTCGAGATGCTACCTGGTATGGTTGAAAACATTGGGTAACATGTGGTTTGGATTAAGGATCATTTGACGTAGTTGGTAACAAAAAAGGACAAAAATTGATATTGTCCATAATTCTAAAATTTTATTTAGGGACTGAATTTGATATTTTACAAATTGAGTCAAATTTGTAATTTTGAAAAGTAGAAGGACATATTTGTAATTTTTGAAAAGTTTGGAACTATTTTTGGAATTTTAGGGAGTTGAAATCCAAATCTGTAAATTTGGAAGATTGGGCACATATTTGCAATTTTGGAAAACTTGGAGACTAGATTTGTTTAAAAAAATTTGAGGACCAACTTGTAATTTTGCAAGATAAGGACTAATTTGGGAATTCTAACTACTTTAAAAACTAGTTAGAATTCCAGGATATTTTGAGGATTGTTTTGTAATTTGTCAAGTTTTGGGGACTAAAATGTAATTTTATAACAGTCGAGGACCAAACTGTAATTTTATGTAGATTTTGGATTTTGGGTCCAAAATGATAAATTATCTTTCGATATGAATTTTTGGGGTCTTTCGAGGGTTCAAGTTCGCATTTGTATTTGCATATCATTTATTTAGTATTGCCACAGTCTGTATTTCGATTTGTTTCTAATATGTATTTGTTTAATATATATATTTGTTTAGTTTCGTATCCCGGTTAGCGAGATTAGCCGACCACCAATGGTATGTGTTTGGGCCATTCAGCTTGGATTTCTAGGTTAGTGAAATGACAGCTTCCGACACATAAACTGTATTTCTTAACTTATATGTTTTTGCTATGATATGATTAAAGCATGTAATCCGGAATAATTTAATGATCGAAAATCTTAAAATTTGGTATACGTGAGGACTTGTTTGTTTGAATTTGATTTCTGAAATTTTTGAAAAATTTCAGTAAATGATGAGTTTTGTTTTGGAAAGCTATTTGAATTATGAAGTATTGTAAATACTTGAATTTGGAATTTGATGGTTTTAAAGTAAATATCAGTTTTGATATTTATTTTGGTTTTGATAATAACCATTCTGTTTTGGATTTTGAGATGACATTTGAAATAAACATTTTGTTTATACGAGTATTTGATTTTAAGAAGAAAATGTTTCGTTTCTTCGAAATATGAATTCTGCGGAATTTGCGCTTATATGAAATAAAGGTTATTTATTTCCTTTGCTATTGATTCATGATATCAACTTTTGCATGATTTGACAGTGGTGTAACCACTAATATGAACTTGAATTTACGAGCATGTTTTTGATGCAAATTATGATTGAGTTATGATAATTTGGGACAGCTCTGTTACGGGGGTAAATCGTGACCTTTGGTACCAATGCTTTGGCAATTCCAGCTACCAGGAATGTTGGTAGCCATGTGTCTCGACCCGACACATGATGTGATATTGATTAGTGGCGGAGTCCGCACATATTGACCAGTGGTGAGAGACCACATGCGATCTCATGGCAGAGTCCGTATTGATCTTGGTAGTAGTCCCAAGTTAGATTGATTTTAATATGAAAAGATTTGAAACCAAATATTTTTATATTGGTGTTATGTGATTTGATACCGAAAATGTTGATATTGGGTTATCTGATTTGAAAACAAATATTACGATATTTGCGCTTCCTGATTTGAAAAGAAATTTCTTGATAAATTACGATTATGACTTGAAAATAATATTTTGATATTTGTGTACTTGAATTAAACATAAAGATTTTGCACGTTACTCGTTTGCTGTTTGCCTTGGTTGCGAACGATTTCGAAATGAATTTTGAAACTAGTAGTATGTATTTGATGTGTATACGTATATATATATATATATATATATATATATATATCTGTATGTGATATATTCAAACTGTTTTCAAAACGGTTTTGTGAGGCCCGATGCCGCTTTGGAGTGTCGTTTCCTCACTAAGGTTCTTACCCATTTTTTCTGTCTATTTTCCTGTATTCTTACTTGCATGTGATATTGGTCAATTGCGGTCTCTCGGCATTCAACACCTGGTTAGACTTTCTGCAGTTGCAGTCACTTCCCTTTTGTTCGGGCTCAGTTAGTTATTTTGTTAGTAGCTTTACACCTGTTTACTTGTGGGTATACGTATTGTATATTTATTTGATATTTAAAAATAATTTATTATTTATCGAATATTTTATTATTATAAAAACTTATGTTTTAAACAAGTTTTGATGTCTGCTTATCAAACTTTACAAATGGTTTTAGTAAGGTTAGAAATGAATTTGTTAAGTTCTGTACTTTGAGGCTTATGCGAGATAGGTCGGGCTTCCATAAACGGTCTGCCTCGTATGCCCGTCACGGGCCCACAATGGGTCGTGACAATCGTGCTATGATAAGAATGAGTCCTAGTGCCTTCATAAGTTTGTGTTCAACGTCAATAAAAGAAGGTGGCCTCCGGCCAACATTGCGAGCGATTGCAAAGGAACAAGTCGCAAAATCACTTTATGTGTTAGGACATAGTGCTACAAATTGAGAGCTCCACCTATTTTTTTGTCGATTCGGTAAGACTATCAGTCGTCATTTTCACAATATCTTAAAAGCCCTAATAAATTTGGAAGACAAATTTCTCAAATAATGTGATGGTTCACAAACCCCTACATAAATTATGAACTCCAGCAGATTTTACCCATATTTTAAGTTAAAGAAAATTAAATTATTAAAAACTACCTTTATATTTTATTTTCATTAGTCAATGTATTACCAATAGTAGTTATAATTCTAGGATTGTGTCGGTGCCATTGATGGAATGCACATTCGTGTTAAAGTATCAAGCACTGAAGCTGCTAAATATCGGGAAAGGAAAGAGTACTCAGCAAAAAATGTGTTAGCAGCTTGTACTTTTGATTTGAAATTCACATATGTAATGCCTGGATGGAAAGGAACTGCTTCCGATTCAAGAATCATAAAAGATGCATTAAGTAAGAAAAGACTGTCTCAAAATTCCAGAAGGTATTTAACATTACAAACTAATTAATATAATAATTTGTTATCATATACTAATTATATATTATTTTTTTATATTTAGGAAAATAATATTTTAATGATGTTGGATTCATGTTGAGAAGTAGACTTATTATACCTTATAGAGGAGTTCATTACCACTTGAAAGAACATTAAAAAAATCCACCATGAAATGCATCTGAATTATTCAATCTTTGACATGCTTCCTTACGAAATGCAATAGAATGAGCATTTGGTTTCCTTAAAAAATGGTTTTCAATTATTGCAAGCTCAATAGAACCAAATTATGGTGTGAAAACACAAAATTTAATTATTCTTGCATGTTTTATTTTACACAATTAATTGGTTGGAGTAGATTTCGATCATGATATACTAGCAGAATTTAACCCAGAGATTGTAGAAAATGCAAATGAACAACATTATCATGTTAGAGAAGACTACGAAAATGCTCTTAGAGGAGAGAGGATTAGAGATTCCATAGCTGCACATATGTGGGCTAACTACTCATTATGATTTATTTTAATTCTTGAATGTCAAGATGGAATTTGTTTTTTTTTTTAATTTTCCACACTTGCAAACATGTTGAATTCTATTATTTTTATATTTTGGTTGTTCAATGTATGTTATTTTACTAAACTTATAATTTAACATTATTTTTGTTATTTTATAAAGGATGCCAAAGAGAAAAAAAAAAATTGAATGACGATGTGAATACAAGTGAGGGTCAATGCATATGAGCACCTGACATGGATGATGATTTGGTTAGTGCATATTATCATCAGTATGTTATTGAGAATAGAGTTAGGGGAGCTTTCACCGCACTTGCCTTTAACAACATTGTCAAAAAACTAATTGTGAAGTATCTAGAGAAAGGAATAGACAAGAATCGAATTCAGAATCACATGAAAAATGTCAGAAAGAATTTCAATAGATGCTATGACATTTTCAAGAATGGCATGGGTGGTTTTGGTTTTGATCCTACTACTGAAACTTGGAGTGTTGAACCTAGAGTTTAGGGGAAATTAATTGAGCTTTGTATAAATTGTTAATGGAAATTTTTTGACATATTTTTTTTGTGCGTAAGAAATTAATTTATGTTATTCTTTTGTAGGTTAAACCTCATGCAACTGAATGGAGGGAAAAACCATGTCGAAATTATGATAAGTTGGTTGAATTATTTGGGAATGATTGAACTTCTAGTATCATTCAGAAATAGCTTCTGAAGTGAGACAAAAATGAATCCAAGTTCAACAAAGGATAATTTTGAAGGTCCCTCACCAATTACCATATATGAAATTGATAACTTGGTGACTCAAGAGGAGATCACTCTTTAAAATATTGAGACTGTCAGCATTGAAGTTGAAAATATGTTATCTCCTAGAGCAATGTCTCATGATGTACAGTCCATTAAGAAAAAGAA
>CAODLS011780697.1:0-11697 GCA_948243855.1 Flueggea neowawraea | reverse complement strand
AAGTTTGGCGTTGCCGGAACTCTACCACCATAGAAGTGCATTGTGTGATCAACTAACACACCGAATTAAAAGCAACGTCATTTTAAACAACAAAGGCAAACCAAAGATATAGGCCAATTGCAATTGTGTACTTAAACAATGTGAAACCTTTTCTTTTACAGATAAACATTAGTGTATTGATATACATCACAGCAGTATCAAAATCCAAACAAGTTGGTTTCAACATTTCAGCTCCATACCTAACCCGCATGATACAGCCTCTCTTATACACAATTTTCCCGCATGGGATGGAAGCTGGCACGGCATAGCTGATTTAAGCGATAGATCAATAGATGGTCTCCAATTAATTGCAAACTTACTTCAAATTGGCATAATATCTATCTATTATAAGATAAATAATAGCCAGTGCTTTGCTAAGTTATCTTACCTATCGAGAGACCTTAAGCTTGCTGGCTTAAACGAGGAAATATTGAAGATCGTTATGTAAAAATCCAGTTGCATATCGGCAACTATCTCATTCTCGTTTGCCAGAGTATCATGGAGGCAAGAGAACCCCATTCCAAGCCAAATCTGAAAAATTTTCCTGATTCACTCCAGTGATCTATGTAAAGAGCATCTTCAGCTCTTCAATACGTGCGGTACGGACTTCCTGATCAGTCAAGGCACCAGAAATCATTTTCTGCTTGCGTGCCTGCACTGCCTCCATTCTTTCCTCAACTGTTCCCTGCTTTTTCAATTCATGTCAATGAGCAATCAATTTGAAACACACATTCTGCTGAGAGCATGAAGAAGAAACAAATAAGATCTCGCTTCCAATTTAATTTCTTCAAGTGCATTTTAGAGTGGGAAATACCCAGTATCATATCAAATTCTTTCAACTTCTTTAGTCAATATCACTAAAGCAACAAGATTTTGTTTTATTTCTAAGAGAAACAAAAGGAAGGAAAAACAATCAAGTTTTTCTATAAGCTTTGCCGTAAATAAATAATCTTAAAAATGAGTTCCAGGAGAAGAAATAAAATAAACCTTCACAATGAATCGCTTGATCATGACTCTCTTAGTCTGTCCTATGCGATGAATACGCATAACAGCTTGTTCTTCTACAGCCGGATTCCACCATGGATCCTGTAGAAAATTAGAAAGTTAGACCATAGAACAAACTGACAAGTTGAAGATCTAAAGCCAAAAGTGAAGATAAAAATAGTTAAAAGATGAAATTCAATGCGACATACACAGATTCGACATATATATATATATATATATATATATATATAAACAGACTAGCCTTAATTTTTTTGGTTTGTAAACTGATCAACCTAATTCATAAGTAATATATGCAGGCATTCCGATCCAACAAAAAAAAGTAATATATGCATTTTGGCAACATATAACAGAATCAATTGAAGAACAAAGTACTGTCTCTGTAGCATTCTCAAAATTAAACATTGTTTGGGGACAACAGAGAATCACTACCAATAACAGCCTCTTCATTTTTAAAAAAGTAGAGTATCAGACAATAAAGAAATAGTGCTGCTCCCTGTAACTTCAAATATAGTCAAGCTCTCAACATTGTATGTGTTTTTAAATGGCTCACTATAGAGATGAGCAGATAATAATATAAAATAAAAATGTGCCAAGACATTGCTTGAAAATGGCCAGTTAAATATTGGGCGCAAATCACATACCATGATAAAAGCATTGGAAGCTGCAGTTAAATTTATACCAACCCCTCCAGCTTTCACTAACATCAGCAATACCTAATTAGAAAACCAACCACATTCCAAAAGAGTCAAGCCTATAGTATATATAGAACGTCAAATGAAAACAGGAAGCCATACCAAGATGTTTTCATCTTCTGAGAACTGTTGTATTACTCTTTCACGCTGTTGCTGGTTCAGAGTGCCGTCCAATCGAACAAATGGCATGTTTTTCCTAATAAGAATGAAATTACTTTTATAAAAACGCACTTAAAAGAAAGGACACCTCATATCACCATTTAACATCAAATTATCAAGCACATGTACGTGTGTGGTGAGAAACAGAGTCAAACACACACACACAGATACGCAAGCCTACAAATATTACTCAATCTATTGGATGCTTTCAAATGAATCAGTCACCTTCAGACTTGCATCTTACTTTCAAAAATTCCTCATACAAATATTTTGTTTCCAATCAAACAGATTTTCTTGTTTTCTTTCTTTTTCTTTCTCATTTAATTTTAGAATAATGCAAGACCAAACGTGAATGTGACAAAAGTTTGAATGGGTAAACTGTTACTTCATATAACAGCAAATCTTTTAAAGATAGAAACACATGGGCACTTAGCACCAAAATCAGGATTTTTCAAGCGATGAAAACTTCAATTTGCAACCTTGTACTTTTGAAACAGGTCAGTCAATAACACTTTAATTAGCGTATTCACTTAAAGACAGCAACACCACAACAATGCTCATCTTTGAGTGAAATCAATCTAAAGAAACTATTAACAAGTCAACTTTCCTGGAGCACACAACATAACAGTCACAATAGAATTGACCAATTATTCATATTGGAATTCAACGCTTGGTACCTTGAAAGAGGGATCTGTAAGAGATCCAGAAAAGCAGTCCACTGGCTGAAGACAATACTTTTGGAGCCTGTCAAACAAAGACTATCAAGTTCTTGCAAGAGAGCAACAACTTTGGCTAACTCAACCCAATTTTTCTCAATATCAATCTGGAATCTACTTTCAGTTGGAGCAGTAATAAGTTCTTGCTTAGTGATGGTCTTCCTACAAGGTAGAAATATAGAATAATCGCATGGTAGGGTAAGAAACTTCTATAAAAGATGGCTCACAGTTATATTTATGAAATTGAATAGCACCATGAAGATACCTACAAACAGGGCATAACCCACATGTTGAACTTCGCCAGCTTGCTAGCAGAAATTCTCGGCATATACGGTGAGCACACAGTGTCAATACTGCATCTTCAAAAGCTTCAAGACATATCGGACACTCTCCTTGTTCTGCTTTCCGCAACTCCTCCACAACCTCTTGGACAAATGCCCGTGAAGGCACATCTCGATCTTCTCGTTTTATGTTTTGATTGCCTTTAAGGAAACGTTTAGCAAGCTTATTCAGATCTGAATATTCTTGTGTATCTCCTCAACTGGAAACCAATCAATGTCACACATCAAATATATGCTTGTAAAGTAAAGCAAACGATGAGACATTAGTCTGATAAAATTGATTATCAGAATCACCAAAGCTAAATATTAGGAAAAATTGTGAAAATTTGACTCTATCAGACTTGTTGCTAAACGAAAAGAAAGAAAGAAAAAAGGAAGTACAAACTCAAAATGAAATACTCAAAATGAAATTTTCATAAAACTTCAAGCATGAGGACATGCTTCTCAAAATGAAACAGTGACATGACATTTACATCCAAAAAAAAAATGAAACAACTAAATATAAAGAGCTAGCTGCAAGAATACCCTCCTCCAACCACAGAATCGGAAGTTTTTTATAAATAAGTTTCTTTATAGAACATTTATCAAAAAAATTTCTTCATGGAATAGATCATCTTTTATGCACAAGAAAGATAAATTAAGAAATATAGCGACATTTACTGTAATACAAACATAAAACCATTAAATCTGCCTCAAAACTCTCACATTAGGACTCGAAAAATAATAATCACACCTGAGTCCTCATATTCTATGAGCAGACTAAGATTCGTACCTCATCACAAGAAATGGATGATCACAACATTGTCGAAGGCGTAAAAGCAACTCAAGTATAGAAGCATAGTTATGAAGCACCCGACCTTGCTCAACATATTGATCAAATTTGACCTAGAATTATACAATTAAAATTGCCATCTATAGCATAAAATGAAAAATAGCAAATATGATGAAGATCAATTGATATTGATGTGAGTTCATTAGAAACCTTTGATCTTTTAAACAAAGCCTTGTAAAAATCTCTTTCAGCTTCTGAGAGTTCACAATAAACCACTTCGATATCAGCTGGTGGGAGAACTAAAATTGGTCTGCAACAAATTCAAACTTTAAGATAAAAATTCACAAAAGACTAATGAGGAAATGTGTGCTATTAACTAGCTAGTAAACACACCTCCCTTCTTTATCTGTACTGAACTTCGTTCTCCTCAACATGATTGGTTTCAAAATTGATTGGACCAATTTGAGGCCACGCTCATCACCCTCCCCAAATGGTTTTTGGATAAGCTTATTCCACCTACATTGAGCATCAAATGTTACATATGCATATTGTATATAGATGCTAGTATGCTAAATCATTTCAAAATTTCCTAATACAATTTTTTTTCCTTGAACTTGGAAGGTTCAATCTACACAAATTTCTAGGTTCAATCTACACAAATGATTCAACAAAACTCACTTCCAAAACTCTATGAAAGTTCCTATCATATAACACATTGAACACCACCATAAACCAATATAGGTAACTTTGGTCTAGATTATACTCTATGACCAGTCTTCTTAAGAATATAGGATAAGAAATTGGGTACCATCTTCTAATGCAAGGAACTTAATCCAGTGAAAATATTTTTCCATATAAAACAGTTTGCATTATGTTTTAGGGTTAAATTCTAAACAAATTTAATCAAATAGCAAGAGTCATGCAACTCAACACATAAACTTCGCTATAAATTTTCTGTAGATATTAGAGGACAAACCACAGGCATTTCTTTCTCAATGTTAACAATATATAACAAAAGACAAAGTTCAAAACATATCACACACATAAGACATATAGTCAAATCATTATCATCATCTTTTATGCCAAAAGTCATGCCTGGAAATCTTTCCAACAACACTTTGGAAACCACAGAGGATTGTTTGAAGATAATTAAATTACCAACTTCATATTCGCTACAAATGCTACCAAGGTTAGACAATAGAAAGTCACCAGGATGTCCCAGTGAAAGACAAAGGTAAAAGCTTACCATGCCCAGCTTTGCCAAGGTTCGACTTTCAAAAACCAAAGAAGGCTGTACATGTCCTCCAGTTTGTTCTAAGAAAGTCAAATGAAAATTAAATCAAGAAAGCTGAACAGCTAGGCAATATAAGTAATCAAACTTCCATACTAGTAGGATTTAACTGCATACTTAGTGCATTTATAAATGTTAAAAAGGCAGACTGATTGCAAATGGTGTAAAAAAAATTAATAAACACAGAAAAACAAATTACTATACAACTAACTGGAAATCATGAACATCCATATGTGCAATACCATCCCAAGAGAATAGATGTGCGCACAAAAAAAACAGGTCACACTAAACTAAATTTACAGGCTTTATGCATAATTAATTTCTCTTAATACATAAGCTCTCATGGATCTTGTCTTCATTTCCAAACACCATCTGAAATAAATATTTTGAAAATGCAATCACATCACAAAATCAGCACAAAATGTAGGATGCATAACTGTCAAAAAGTTGAGATGATACTAAGTCAACCATGAAACACTAAGAAGTTCCAAACTTGGCATTCATCACATCACGGATGAGTTTGAAGCCAAAAGAAAATACAGAATTCTGAAAATTCTTCACCTAATCCATCACAAAAAATTACTATTACTAATTAACCAGGTTGTAGAATTTACTATTACCAATAAACAAGGTAGTTTAACTGCTCAATGAGTCGGCATGCCCACCATATTACAGAGGCACATTGATGACAATGGTAATAGGTGCATCCCAATAAAGGAAAACAAAGAAGTTCAGGTTCAGCACCCTGCAGGCATTCTAAATATGAAGTGTAGCACTGAGACACAAAATAGGGATGCATAGAATGAAGAAATATCTCCAGGCAAGCAAATAAGCTGAAATTCTACTCCATAAGATATGAACAGCAGAGAGAGTTGATAAAAAAGGCCATCTGCTGATGCATTCAGTCTTTTGCAAGAAATGGAGCATAAAATGGGAAGTGGGGATTCGCACAAATGCAATAAACACAAATTACCTGGATAGGAGTTCCAGTGAGACACCATCGACGATCAGCAACAAGGGCAGTAGCAGCCAATGAAATTTGACTTTTGGAGGATTTTATGGTATGTGCCTCATCAAGAACCACTCTGAACCACTGAATTGAGTACAGTCCGCCATTCTCTTCAGAACTCTGACATTTTTTTAAAAATCATCATTTGCTGAATATGTTGACAAAATATCAGATAATAAAAAGACAATAACTTTTTCTTACCTCTGCTGAAAACTCTGAGGCTAAAACCCCATATGTAGTTATTACAACATCATTTTGGGCAAGAAATTTAGCATCCTTTGCTCTACTTTGACCATAGTGTACATAAAGGGAAAGGGAACCAGTTTCGTGTGAGTTTCAATTTCTGCCTGAGAATATATCAACATTTAGGGTTACATGACCAAAATAGTGCATGCTATGTACTTAGGAGTCAGAGATTGATACATTTAAACAACACGAAACACCAGAGAGAGAACTTCAAGTGGCAAACATATACCTTCCACTGTCCTGTAAGAGTCATGGGACATATAATTAGAGTCCCACCACTTACAAGCAATTTCTTTTGCTTCATCCACTTATCAAATCCTGAAAATTTAGTTGTATCCTTCAATGTATTAGGAGGTTGCTCTGATAAGTCCTCTCCATTACAATTCTGACTTATAGAGGCACCACTTAAGGAAACAACTTTTTCTGAATGGCTCACTAAAAGCGCTATGGTCATAATGGTCTTTCCAAGTCCCATAGCATCTGCCAGAATCTTCAAAAAATAATCTAGTCAGTAAAGTGAAAAGCAGAGAAAAAAAAAGCATTCAACATTAGATTCTAAAATAGTTAGGCTGCAGTGCATACTCCGCCTTTGGCCATTTTAAGTGCACTCAGAAATTCTGTCGTAGCATCTCCTGAGAATGCATTTAAGTAGATGACATGATTTCTGTTATCAATACAAAGAAAAACTTATTTACACTCATTTGCTGTGTAATAACAAAGATTTTAAGTACTATAAGAACCCAACATACTTGTCTTCCAGATGATAAGCCTCCCAACATGGATGAAGGGTTGTTGCCCCCTCATCGATGCATTTTCCCTTCTCCAGCTGACTCATCCAATGAAGAGCTTGCTTCTGGTATGGACGAAGCTCACACTGAAGTGCAGTAGGAGTATCCATCTCCTGAGTCATAAATTTCTTAGTAAGTCTACTTGCCATGACCATTAACATCATAAGCTATCATCAAATATGCATTACCTCTAGTTCAGAGTAGTCTCCAACACCAACAATGTTCTCAACATCAGTATCAGAAATGGAGTCCTCACTTTCAACTTCATTCCCAATTTTGGAGTCATGTGTAAGCTTACTTACATGTAATAATGAAGCTGGAATACCACAACCATCCTGTTCAGGCATAATTGATTATCATATACACTGAGAAGAGAAATGTATCAAAAAGAAAGAATCATGGTTTTACCTTCGAGGTCAAAGGTCGCTTCCTTGTGTACAGATCATCAGGTGTAAACTCTGCCTATGTTTGAAAAAGTTTCAGTATGGCAATTAAACAATATTTTTTAGTAGCTTGGTTCAAATTACTCTAAAAGTTGGCAATTCCAAAATGTACTGAAATACCTAAATATTAAATATGCAAGGGGAACAAATAAATTAGGAGTCATATGGTAAACACCTTCTGAAAAGGTCTGAGGCCGAGCAACCGAAATAAATTCGGAAGGGGATGAACAACTGTTTCCTCTGTCAACTTACTTTCCGCCTTCGGTATAGTCTGATGTTGCTGGCGAAACATTGTGCTATTGAGGTATACACTAAACATAATTACAGTCAATCAGCAACCTATATACCAAATAGTACACAAAAGTAGCAAAGTAACTCGTTACAGCATAAAATTTACAATTTCACAATATATAGTTTCAAATTTTAAATAATTAAATCAATAATTTAACTGAACTCACCTTACAGATAAGACAACAGTATCCATTATACTCAAGACATCAGGAGCATAATTACAACACCCCTCAATTCTAACCTTCCTATCTCTCACAAGTGGCAAAAGGCAACGAGCCCACTCATTAGGAATTCGCCCAATCTGTCAAAATCACAACCCAGTGTAACAAATTCCAGTTGTTTAACATTTTAATGGCATCCAAAACCAATATATTACGACTAACATTTCCATGACAAGATCATTTATTTTCAAAATTTATCAAATGCAGCAACAAAATGACCAAAGCCAACCAGTTGGTAATTACGACAACATACCTCTCCACTATCTTTAGTGGAAAACCTAACAATCTCGGAACAAGCCACGGCCGCGTGCTTTTCCCTCCCAAAAAGCTTCCCAGGAGACTGCGCACTCAAATTCTTATTCTTCAAAGGAAATGTGAAGATGACTTCATCACCCACCTTCACTCTCCTCCCTTTACACGTCGATAAGCCCATCACTTCACCGCTACCCACAAACCAGCACTCACTCCCAACAGAAACCCCGCCACTACTCTCAAAACAATTCACATCCAAATCCCCACTCTCTTTTTTGGCTCTTTTCTGTTTTAAATCAACAAGTTTAGGGCTTTTGTTAGGGTTTGAAACTGAAGGCTTGTGAATCTGGGGATTCTGTTTGGAATTAAAACTGGGAGTGTCGAAGATGATGTTAATAGCAGCAGTGGGATCGTTTTTCGCAAGATGTAGGGCTCTGATAATATCCATGTCGGAGAATTCAGCGCCGACGACTCCCCGGATGGTGGAGAGAAGCTCTTCAGAGACTTTGGTTCCCATTTTGTGGATCCTTTTACGCAAAAACCCAAACCGTAAAACCAGTTTTTTCACATGATTTAGAATAGAAAGTGGATTGGTCGAGGCAATGGTGGAATTTGAAGGTGAAGTTGAAGTTGAAGGGTTTGAAAGGGAAGGTGGGTGTTGAAAGAAATGGCGGGGCGGTGTGGGATTTTATACAACCCGGAGGCGTGAGAGGCTCAAATTCCACGTCAAAATTCCCGCCACTTCTTTGTATTTGTGACTTACTTTTGACTTGCTTTATAAAATGACTTACTTTTGAACATCTTTTAAAATAAATTTTTAGAAATTTTGCTATGAATACATTAAATGCGAATGTCTGTAAAATGGGTGTGTTTTGAATGATGGTGCATATACTTCATTCATTGTTATATTATATTTTCATTCATTGTTGATTTTTATTTTTATAAATTAGGTCTTTCCATTTAGCCATTTTTTAATATGAATGAAATTATTATTTCCCCAAATTCTTTTTAAAGATTGATATATTTTATAGTTATAGTATGTAGGTTATTGTGTAGATTGTAGTAGTGAAAATTGAAGTTTATTTAAGTTTTTCTTTTATATATGACTAAGTGAAAAAAAATTTAAATTTTCTTTTTGAAATCCTATTTTTAATTTTTTGAAGTTTAAAAATGATTTTGTTAATTGATAGAGGAAGGGCGAAGTTGGAATTTGATATTACCAAAAGCTTTTAAAGGATGTTGTTTGAAGAATTAGACAGGTTATTGTAGATCAAATTGTCACAATTAAGCAAGTTAGTCAGATTTACTATAGGAAAATCAATTCTAGATCTGGAAGTACTTATCTATAGATAGGGTTGATTTTATATATGGTCACACCAAATTTATGTTTATTGCAGCATAATTACTAAATTCATATTTGTTTCAAGAAGGTTATCAAACATTGATTTTTATTCTCAGACGGTCACTATTGCCTATTTTTAGAAATTGTCGGACCGAAAAGTTGACTAGACATGCTATGTCACTTACAAAGCAATGTGAATACTGACATGGAAACCTAACCAAAATCGACCCAAACAAACCTGCTACCTGACCAGATCCGACCTGGACATTAGAAAAATCTCTAATCCATAGTAGTAGTGTAAATTTAAGTAAAGAATAATATAATGCCTCAATAATTTTAGATTTCTTTATCTAACTGATAACTCACCATACTCCAAGAGAGCCCTTTCCAAGATTCAAACCTAGATTTCTTCCCATATTGCCACACCAAGGCCATTGATGTAATCCTGTCGAAAAAGGGGGAAAATAACCATCAACTCTTTCTTTTTATGTTTGATGAGGCCACCATGTTTGCATCAGAGATCCTAAGTTTTCTCTCACCTCTCGTTCTCCTCAACCTGTCCTCTCTATCTCTTCCTTTCTCTATCGTCGAATATGATGTCGTCGGCGACAGTGGAACCGGCGAAGGCGTCTCTGGATCATTGTGAACGCATATCGATCTTCAACTTTTCTGGCGTCAATCTCGATTTCCTCCGACTGAGACCTCGAACGTCGAAATCAAACTTGAGAGAGTTGATCTAGACAGAAACGGCAGAAAACGAGGTCGTTAACGACGGAGGAGATTGCTAATGGCGGCGGAGAACAAATCGTGAATGGCGGAGGACATTGCGAACGGAGAAAGCGGCGACGGTTTCTGTTGGTGAAGGAGGCGGCAACGGCAACCTCTATGTTTTTTTGTTCTGGGTCGTGTTGTTTCTAGATATTGATGATTTTAGATATTTATTTCAATTTTTGTCTCTTGTTTTTAATTTTTCTTGGATTTCGATTTTGCAATCAATGTTTTTTTGTTGTTTATTGTGGCTATTTCTTTAAATTTTTGATGAAAATTGAATAAATTCTATTTTTTGGCATGTATTCATTTTTTATGGAGATGGTGGCGGTTGTAGCAATTTTTTTATGGTTTGTTGAAGGGTTTTCAAGGAGGAGAAGAAGAAGAGTAGGGTTGGGGTTTTGAAATTTTTTGGGTTGCGCCGGGTCGTGGATTAGGTTACGCTTTGGATCGATTTTGGTTTGGTTTTTGGGTTTTCATGTGGCGTCCACGTGGTTATATTTACTATTGTGGATTAGGGATTTTTCTAATGTTCAAGTTAGACCTGATCGGGTAGTGGGTTGGGCCAGTTTCAGTTTTCGGGTTGATTTCCACGTGTTATTTTTAAGTGACATGGCATGTTTAGTCATCTTTTCGGCTCTGAGATTTGAGTTTCGTGATCATGTTACAATAAATATAAATGTAGAGTGATCGTTGATAAAATTAACCTCCTATAGATATGTAAACAACTGCTCAAATTTATCAATTTAGAACTTTACCAAAATGTAAAGACTGTAGTTTGGCCAAATTGAGATTAATTGGGATAAGTGCATCTTTTTCTCTTCCATTGTCATTGCTTTTTTTTATTACAATTCATTTTGTTATATTGAAAAGTTCAATTTGTGCATGTATTTTATGTATTAATGAAATTATTGTTTGTTGTTTAATTATTGTTTATTTTGGCGATTATTTGAATACTTAAATGTTGGATTGTATGATAATCAAGAGAATGTCGGGAGTTCATGTGATGGCCAGTTGAAGTCATAGACATAGACCAATTGCCATTTTCTTATTGTTGTTGTTTAATTTATTCTGCAAAATTCTTTTAATCTTGGGTGTGATTGTATTTTGATAAATTAGTAGATTGAGATAGATTATAAAGTTGTGTTGATTTTCCAACTTTGCCCTTGGAAAAGATTCCCCATTTTTTTATTCGAACATGGTATTTAACCACTTGTTTCCTTTTTCCCCTATATCTCTTTGATTTATACGACACTTTTTTGGATTTTAAGTAAACTAACCACTTGATTTGAAGGTTCTTGCACCGGTCTAACCAACAAACA
>CAODLS011780316.1:0-11428 GCA_948243855.1 Flueggea neowawraea | reverse complement strand
TAGTTCGTTTTCCATTTTCTTTTCTTCCATTTTTCTTTCTTTTTTTCAATTCCAACCAATTTTCACTCAATTTAATTTCCCAATACACTTCAAAAATCCTATTAACACCAAAGAAAAATTTAACACTCCAAAATATCATTAATTAATTTAATGATATTTTAAATTAAATTTAATCCGTCAAAAATAATTAATTCGAAAAAAAATTTCAATGGAAAATTTACCCAAAAATAGTCAAAAAAATCAAGTTATTACAGTATGTCTCTGATTCATCTCATGTTTTGGCACCACGGTCTGTTGAGGTTCGACCAGACTTGTCTTATGATGAGGTTCCTATGAAGATCGTCGACTGTCAGCTCAATAGACTCCATAACAAAGAGATCACTTCTGTGAAAGTGATTTGGCGGCATCATTCTATTGAGGAGGCCACTTGGGAGGCCGAGGATGAGATGCGGCGTAGATATCCGCACATGTTCGGCACAGTTGATCCTTAGGTCAGTGTGCTTTTTGTGTCTTTGCATACTTTGCATTTCATTGTTATTTTTGGCATCATCACGTTGTCTATGTGTACGTAGACTGAGTATTGGTTATACAATGTCTATGTTTCAAGGCGGATAGCCTAGACTTTGGTTTAGGTTTATTTTGGAGATCTGGAGTTGATCTTGGCTTTGATTTGTTCTATTTCAAAATTCAGGGACGAATTTCTTTTGAGGGGGGAAGTATGTATTATCACGTCCATTTCAGCTATGATTCTAGTAGCTTTTCAATCTATTTTGATCTGATCATTAGAACGATTGGAGTTTTGAGTGATGATCTTTGATGCTCTATGATGATGAGCATGTGTGGGTTGGTGTTGTAGAACCTTGAGGATAACGAGTTTTGAGAGTAGATAACTCGAGTTAGAGAAAGATGTAACTCGAGTTGTGTGGTCCCTATATAACTTGAGTAAACATTCGTGTAACTCGAGTTATCTGTACAAAAGTGGGGCGATGCATTTCGGCGTTCTTCGTCTTTAAAGACCCCAACTTACCCGAAATCCGTCATTTACTCCACTTCACTTCTCTCTGACGCTCTCAAACTCTCTCAAGTTGTTCCTCAACACTTCCTTTGGGTTTCTTGAGATAAGATTGAGTTTATAATCCTTTATTTCCTCATGTTTTTTGCAAGATTATGCATTGGAATAAAATGGGTTTGAATCAATTCGGTTTTGGGTGATTCCAAGTTGTTTTGATGGATTTAGTTATAGATTAGTGTTCAGGGAGTTGATTAGAGTTGTATGTGATTGGGAGTGATTTTTATCGGTTTCATTGAGTGAATGGTCCAATTGGGCAATCTGGGTAAGTGATTTACTCGAGTAAGCATTTTGGCTAACTTGAGTAAGATAGGTCCAGCTTTACTCGAGTTATGTTTTGGTTAACTTGAGTAAGATAGCCCAGGATTTACTCGAGTTATCCTCTTACTAACTCGAGTAAACCAGACCACGTATAACTCGAGTTAGCCTTTGCCTTACTCGAGTAAACCGTGGTTCTGAGGGACCAAAATGTGATTTTTTGTACTTTGGTGATTTTCGAGAGTTTGAGGACTAATTTGGAGATTTTGATAACTTTGAGGACTATTTTTGTAAATTGTCAAGCCTCAAAGACTAAAATATAACTTTGCATTGGTCGGGAACCAAACTGTAATTTTACGTGGATTTGAATTTTGGGTCGAAAGTGATGGATTCACTTTTGTTTGTTTCAGCGACCTTGAGTGTCCGCATTTGCATTTGCATATCATGCATACGATATTGTCATCGTATCACATTTTGATATTTGTGTTGTTTGTACTTGCTCAGCTTCTTGTTCTTGTTACTAAGACCAGCCACCAACTAGTGGGGCTTGACTGGTGATTTTGCTTGGATTTTCAGGTGAGTGAATAGCAGCTTCAGATACATTGATTGTGTCTCAAAACTTCTATTATTGTTTTTGATGTGCTAAACACATATTTGGAAAATTGACTAATATAAAGATTGGCTAAGTTAATGAACTGATTATATGAGTTAATAATCAATACTGTGTTTTGAAACAAATATATATATGTATTGTATATATCCCCTCTGATTTTGATGCCACTGACGAGTGGGGCTTGATTGGTGATTTTACTTGGATTTACAGGTGAGTGAATAACACCTTCAGATACATTGGTTGTGTGTCAAAACTTCTATTATTGTTTTTGATGTGCTAAATACATATTTGAAAAATTGACTAATCTAAAGATTGGCTAAGTTAATGAACTGATTATATGAGTTAATAATCACTACTATGTTTTGAAAATGATGTATATATGTATTATATATATCCTCTCTGATTTTGATGCTATATTGCATGCTTTGGTTTTGTACTATATGATAGTATGATTTGTTTTTTGATATGGGGACACATGTGCTACGAGGCACGTAGCCTTTGTTATACCAATGATTTGAGAAATCTCAGCTACCAGGGATGTCGGTAGTTGTAATACCCCGTCCATTCCGATCAATCCTCTGTAGCATTCTGACCAAGTCCGACAAGGTCTCTGGTGGAACGTCATTCGATTTCGAATGATCATAGTCCATTGCAATTTGATTTTTGAAGGGGTGAGATGATGTTTTGGGTGATTGGAAATGTTCACCATTGTTTTAAGACGATGACTTTGTAAGTTTGGGTGTTGTTAAGTCTCGAGAGTGATGGGATTAATGATTTATAAGTTGAAATCATGTTTGAGGAGTAAAATCACTCGCGTAAAACTTGTTGGAGGTCTTCTACATGCGTAGCGAAAGTACCTACGCACGTTGAACGTGATTCAGGTGAGTGTGTGGGTTGTGTAGGCCATCTACGTACGTTGTAGGGAGAGATATACACATAGATCATGGTCTGGGAATGATATGTGGGTTTTAAGGCCGCCTACGTGTGTTGTAGAAAGGAGCTATGCATGTTGTTGTTGGTCTGGGTTGAGTCGAGAACTTCTAAACACCATCTACGTACGTTCTATAGGGTTCTACGCACGTGGAACTTGTACTATGTATGTAGTACACCGTGCAACACACGTAGATGGCTATATTCCTACTGAAAATTTGTCTGGAACAGTGCGTTTCTGTGGGAGGTGTATAAATACCCCCTCACCCGACCCCCTCCGTCATTTCCGCCACACTTTCACTCTCTTTCACTCTCAGATCATTTTTCTGGCTTCGTCCTTGGTTCCTCATCATTCCTAAGCATATCTAGAGGTAAGATAACCATCCTAATCTCTTCTTTTCACTCATTTCATGCTCTTAATCTCTAAAACTCATTTGGGTTCGATTTGACCTAGGGTTCCAAATATAGTGATTCTGTCATAATGTGTATTGTAGAATGTTAGATACTAATAGAATGAAGTTAGAAACACTTAGATTTAGTGTGATTTACAGCAATTTTAGGTTGTTTATAAATGGGTCCGATTGGTGACAGTTTTGCAAATTCGAGTCAAATCTGTTGATTTCTGTTGAAATGAGAGTTAAATGATGGTTGATTATGGTTGTTAGAGATCTAGGATGCAAGGATATTATTTCAAATCTGAATGTTTTTTGGGTTTTGAACGAAATGGGTTGTTCTTGAGCTAGAGTTTTGGATTTTGGTGATTTCTTTCTTAAATCTAAAGTTGTTAGTATTAGATCTTGGTAGATTGGAGTTGAAAATATATGGATTTGAGTTGGATGTTGTGAATTGATGATTCATTTCTTTGGTGTTAGTGAAATCCGAATTTTTGGAGGAAAATTCATGATGATTGAGTGGTGGTTTGTTGAAAAGGATTGTAGATTCATGTTTAGGAAGTTGATTAGAGTTGATTCGTTTGGTTGGAAACATTGGGTTTCATCCGGAACGTGTTTATGGAGTTTTAGGATTTTTTCGTCGTTGTGGGTTGAGATGAACATTTGCATTGCATACACATTCTGTATTTGCCACAGTACAGTGTTTGACTCCGTTGTAATTTGTCTCTGTTCTCAGATCTGTTCAGTTCCGAGGCGACCGGACATTCACAGTGGACTTCAACTGAATTATTAGCTCGGTGTCCAAGTGAGTGGATGATATCTTCAGACACATAGGCTGTGTCTTCTAAAATTATATGTTTTTGACGTGTCTAGACTTGGCATGTAATTTGAAATAATTAAAAGATAGGAATACTCAAATCTGATCTGTGTGAAAACCCTTGTTATGGAAAAAAAATGTTTTCAGAGAATTTTGATGATTTCTCAAAATAAATATTATGGTTTAATATTTATTTTGAATTTTAGAAACAAACATTTTGTTATGGATTTCAAAGTATATTCCGTAGAAAATGTTCTTTCTGGATTTAAGAATATTTTCTGAAACAAATATTTTGTTCTGAAGCAAATAGATGTATTTTGTTAATAAATTTTCTGCTCTGGAAAATATGTATATTTTCTGTATAAAGACTCTGTCTGTACTTTGAATATTTTTGGAATAAATATTTTGAAATATTTTCGGCGAGACATGCTGATATAGGACACCTTGTTACGGGGTAAGTAGCATTTGGTATACAAGTGCTCTAATAAGGCCCTAGTTACCAGGGTAAAGAGGGCGATCGTGTATCTGGCCAAATACATGCTATATTCTATCTGGTGGCAGAGTCCACATTATTATTCTGTTTGTTCTGGTCCCATTGAGTTTGAAGCCATACTCTGAAAATGTTTGGAAAACTGTCTAAAAATACTCATGAAATTTCTCTGTAAAATATTTTAGAAATTTTGTCTAAAAATATTTTGGGAAAATAAAGATGAGTTTTGGTAAATATTTTGAAAGAAAATATGTTTGGTTATTTCATATTTTGAGAACTAAATAATTTATCTGAGAAAATTATTTTTAACTAATATATACAACTGTCTACTGTCTGTCTTGCTTGCAAAGCATTTCGAAATATTTTTGAAAGTATTACTATTCTGTATGTAGTGTGTATATGTTTATACATTTATATCTGCATGTGGTATGATTTGAAACATTTTCAAAACGGTCTTTGTGAGGCACGTATGAGGCGCTCTGGAGTGTTGTCCCTCACTGGGTTAACCCCCTTATTTTTCCTTTTTTTTACGTCATTTTTCAGGTATACTTGATAGCGGATGCGCTATTTTTTCGGGCTCAGTGAGGTACCTTGGTCTACAATGAGTGCCCTATTGTTCGGGTCCGAGTTTCAGTTCTGTTAAATGCTCTACACCGAATAGTGGGTATATGGTCCTGTATTTATTTTTATGACAGTTAAATTATTTTTTTGTAAATTATAATTATTTGTTTAGTATTTTTTAAAAATATGGTTATATTTATTCAATATTCGGGAATATTATTTTCTCTAAAACTTATTATCTGTAAAACGTTTTAATATGACTAATAAGCCGTTAATAAATTGAATTTGGGTAAATGTTTTTGTACTCCGAGGCTTGTGTGAGATGGGTCGGGCTTCTACAGACTCTCCGCCTCTTACGTCGGTCATGCCCGACTTTGGGTCGTGACAGTAGCCATGTGCTCTGATCCAGCACATGATTTGATATTGATTAGTGGTGGGTCCACAATATTTCGTGATTAGAGGCAGAGTCCCTATCATGGTTGCTTATTTCGTGATGAGTGACATAGTCCACATCACACTTGTTTAGTCCCCTGTCTTCGATATATGTTTTGACTTGGATATTGGATTTAAATTTGAAATGATTTTATAACGCCTACGTGCATGTTGGTTGCTTTACTTGCAAATGATTTTGAAAGAAATTTGGAAAGCTATACTATATAGCGTCTATACATATATGTATATATCAGTTTATACTTGCATGTGGTATTTTCGAACTGTTTTCAAAACAGTCTTTGTGATGCACGTATGAGGGTTCTAGAGTGTTATTTCTCACTGGGTCTGACCCCGAGTTATTTTTTGTCTGTGATTGATCCTAGCTTCCAAGTACATGGATTTTCGTTTCGGCAATTGATTCGCATCTGACTTACCAATGAGGCGTCTTTTAGTTAGTGATGCTCTTTTGTATGGGCTCTTTGTTTTGAGTATTAGAGTTTCGCACCGAAATGTTGTTGGGTTACTGGGTTGCTATTTGGATTTTGATGTATTTGATTTGGTTTAGTCACAAACATTATTTTAGTATACAAACTATATATATATATATATATTTCGATTTTATATAAATTCGTTTTATATTCCATATGTTTTTTAATAACAAACGTTATTAAATGTTTTGGGTAGTAATCTGATCTTTGAGACTTGTACGAGATGGGTCGGGCTTCCACAGAATGTTCGCCTTATACGCCGGTTAGGGTTCAGAAACGGGTGGTGACAACAAACACTTCCGACTCCAATGACGAGAATTAATTTAATTTTTTTCCTTTTTTTACTTATATTCTAATTTATCATGTATTATTAATTGTTGTATACTTGTATTGTATAATTGAATTCGGTATTGTAACCACAGTATTCTTCCGCCACAAGTGAGAGCATCTAATAAAATTTGATGAGTTTATTTTTAAGTTTTTTTAAAAATTATGTGATGTAATTACTAGTAGAATAGTTAATTTGTTTGAAAATTATTTAAAAAATCTTTGGAATACAATGTATTATTGGTACTATAGTTAATTACTGAATATAAAAAAATTTACAAACCGGAAAAAAATTGACAGGATAAAATAACGGATTAAAAACAAAATTTTCGGAAAAAAAAAAAAGGAATCGAACTGGAACCGAATCAAACCAACAGTTAAACTGGTTAAAACCGAAACTGAAACCGAACCAAACCGTGGGAACCGAAGCGCCTGTATTTTCCCCTGAGCAAGAAGATGTGCACTTCCAGGGAAATTTGGATAAACTTTTTCTTGCAGCTTTAAAAATGGATAATGCTTCTGCGAGAATTGAATCTGTTGCAGACAATAAACCTCCCACTCGAGAGAACCAAGAACAGCCGCCACCTAGAAATCAGCCATGCAGGCCTCGAAGGGATGAATCGCCTTCCACTTCATTTAAGCATAGGACCCAACAAACTCAAAACGAGTTTTCAATAGGCAGGGATCGAACTCCACCCAGAGCCAACTCAAGTAATCTTCAGAGCAGGAGAGCGTCCTCAGCGGTAAATGGTTTTAGCAGGACTAAAGATTTTGTTGCTTTAAACAGGAGTTTAAGTGGTCGAGCTCGGCCAAGGATATCCCATAATGCATATAAGCCAACAATTGACACAGAGGGAAGATTCTGCGGTAGGCGAGATGATTCTGTGTCTCAGCGAAGGAACCCAGCACGTAAGAAGAGGACAGTTGGCCTGAATGCACAAGCTGAAAAGTCCATGCTTGTTAGTCCTTTGCCAATGAAACAAAGAAACATCAAGGATAATGGTGTGGCTGGAAAAGAATTGCACTTTGTGGACCGCTCCATAGACCGTTCGTGTATCAGGGAAAGGTCATCTAGTACTAGGAGAGGCAGTAAAGCTGTCGGCAACAAGGGCCATGGTGTTGTATCGTTTACGTTTAATTCCCCTTTGAAGAATGAAAATCCTACCTGCACTGACCCAAAAGATTCCAGGGATGAAATGGATAACAAGAATTCCTACCAGAAAAGGCTATTATTGGAGGGAAATGATGGAAAAAGTGCTCTGCACAATCAATTTTCATTGAGAGGACATGCCTTAGGTGCACTTTTGGAACAACAACTTAAGGAGTTGACCTCTCAAGAAGCCGATCAATTGATGCACGACAGTAACTTTTCCAGGAAATTCACTGCTATGATTCTGCAGGAACTATTATTGGCATTAACTTCAGAGCAGCCCATTTCTCCTGTTGGTCACTCCTTCAATGCACATACACCATTTGAGGTTGGTTTGATTTACATTTGCAACATTGCTTAATATCTACTCATGCTCTCTTTGTTTTTTATTATTGTGCTTCAATAATTACTTATAAGAATGCGAAGGCATGAAGCAAAATATGATAATGCTTTTTATTTGTGAAGTATTACTCAACTACATAGATCTGTTATGCTTGCTTGTCGGCTGAAAAAAAAAATGATAATAGTGGCAAAATCAAAAAATGAAATTTGATTAATATTTGAAATATCTGTATTTCAATTCTGTAAACGCTAAGGTCCAATTTTCAACTTCTTTTGTGAAAAAATAAAATATCTTGATCAACAGTTGATCTTTACAAGTTGAATTTTTTTTACACCTTTCAGGCAGATGGGAAGAGAGGAGGAAATGACACTGATCATCTGAGTCCTGGATCTGTTCTTGAAGCTTCTTTTTCAAATGACAGTTGCTTTTCAAGCAGTCTGGATGACAGCACAGGTAAAAGATTTTAATTTCATACAATTGGAAAATTCTTAAATGCTTTTTATTGGATTACAAACTGTTCTCCATGGTAGGTTTGTGTTTTAGTCCTCATCGGCATTTGAGCTCTCATTTTTATTATTCCCTTTCTATAATTATTTATGTAATATTTGGTTTCTGTTGAAATTCCAGGGTATGGACAACTCCCTGATTGCATGGATTACTCACATGACCGGCCAAAACACTTGGAAACCGAAGTTGATCTTTGGGATTCTGCATCATCTGCTAATGGTGGGAGATTTTGTAGCATGATAGTCCCTGATCTTCTCAATCATATTTCTAGGATATTGCAAAGCATCAATCTTGCCGGAGGTGCATTGACAGGAAGCAAACTCTCGCATACAAAAGATGTTATCTTGATTGCTGAACTTTTGTTTGGATATAGTAGTGCTGCTATTTCAGATAAAGTGATGAATTTTCTCATTGGTCCCTTTCTTCTGGATGATCTTGAGATCCTTGCGGGTGCCATTTGGCCGAATCTCAATTTGCTTCTTGGTTTTGAGGAGACCAAAGAAAGTAATCGCCTAAGAAGGTTTCTATTCGATTGTGTAATAGAATTCTTGTACTCAAAATACAGCCGGTACTCAAACTCAGGATTCAGAGCATGGAGAAGGGTGCCCAAAAGCATTAACTCGAAAATGCTGATTAATGAGGTTGCCGAAGAGTTCAGAATGTGGATGAGTCTTGCTGGGATGATCCCAGATGAGATAATAGAATGGGAAATGAGTCATTGCTTGGGGAAATGGACAGACTTTGAAATAGAAGCATTTGAAGCAGGTGCCGAAATCGGCTGCGATATACTTGAGAGACTAGTTGAGGAAGTTGTGATGGATCTTGGGGACATCAAGCTGACTTTCTGAAGTAGTAACAACAGATCCTGTAATTTTCACTTCATTTTGCAGTCATTTACTGGTTTACCTCTGTCTATATAATCAAACTGACATGGTAATTTTGTTCTAAACAATTTAATGAAAGGACTATTGGATGTTGTAGTTGGGTATTTTTTTCTTTGGCCAGTAGGGGACAAGTTGGAGTGGTCCTGTCCTGCGGTGGTTTAGGTTTACTCTGCAAAGGGTGCCTTTTGTGTAGGAATGGTCTTGTCTAAGACCTGTACACGCACCACTCGAGGAGTAACTGAGTGGTAAGAGTATATTATCCTTATAGTGAGGTTATGAGTTTGAATCGTTCGAGTTCACTCTCACAATATTGAGTTGATCAGGTTTCTACTGCTTGTTCTTGATGAGATGCTACGGTGACTACACTAGTGTACAGGCCCAAGTCCGATGCCGGTGTCAGCTATGGCTCTTGAGAACATTCCGTAGCTGGAAGGTTTATTCGTCTGCATGATCAAGACCAGCAAGAGTACACTATCTACTGGTCGCCTCATACTCCTCTTTTTTCGGCAAAAAAGAAAGACATGTATACACCATATATAAATGCATAGAGCTCTTACAATGCTTTAAAACATTTTAGTATACATATTTGGTATATTGTAATTTTTAAAAAATGTTTTAATTTTTTTACTTTTTATTATATAATTTATCAATTATAATTTGTTTTTGTTATTTATCATCTAATTATAATATGTTATGCTTATGACCTTTGGTGTCATTGAGCAACTTCAAAGTTTGAAAATTCTCTAATATATCATATTCCTTTTTTTTTCTTTTATATAAACAACCGTTAGACTTTGTTTAAAAAATGTAGAACTGAGCAGATAAAAATAGTGACTGCTCTTTTTTTTTTAAAAAAAAAAAAGGTATACTTTAAATGCTATTTCCAACCATTATGATTTCTTAAACATGAATTCAACCTCGACTTGGTTCAATTACATCTTTCAGCCGTCAAAAATATCATGAGGAATTAAAATCAAAGTCTGCTAAACAACGTTGAATCTTTTCTTTTTTTGACGTAAACGTTCAATCTTTTGAATATAGTATGCGTATTTTATGCGTAGATAAGAAAAATTAATTTTTAGTCCCTCTGGTTTATAATATACTACAAAACAATCCTGGTCTTTGAAAACTCCAGTAATTGATCCTTAACGTTAAACTCGAACAAATGGACAAAACACAATTGTCTGCTGAAACATCATCTCAGAATGGTACTGTTCTTCAGGCCATCTGCGGCGCACGCCAAATTGGCGCGCGTTGCTTGAAATGGAGTTGCTACACTGCTACTCCATTTACGGAGTAGCACTGTAGCTACGCCATAATTTTCTCTCTTTTTTTTTATTTTTTTGTTTTCAATTGTTTTTTCTATCTTTTTTTGTCATTTTATTAATATTTTTTAACTTTAGTTAACAATGTATTTATTAATTAAATTTTATTTCTAATTTTGTTTTTGTTAAATTATAGTAAAATATAATAAAAATTAAAAATTATATTATATTGTCTATATATAGTGTATGATTAAATTATATTAAAAAAATAATTAAAATAATTAAATATAAATTATTAAATAATAATAATAAAATATGTAGATAAAATTATACTTAGAATATTTAATTTGATGTTAAACATCAAAAGAATCTAAACGTATTCATTCTCATCAACCAAATTCCAAACCAAACAAGAAACCCATTAATAAAATTCACAAAACTCGTATGAATTGTGAAAGAAATATAAAAATAAACGAATAAAAACAGTTCAGAACTGTCTAACCCCTAAAATAGTCTTGCCAACGCCTCTCCCACCTCCCCTACTCTCGCCATTAATGGCAGTAGCAGCAGCCATAGACAAACCTCTCAATTCTTCAACATTTGCATGACTCTTCCTTGCCAAAATCCCACCATTACCACCGTTTCTCTTCTCTCCTGCATTTGCTGACTTACTCCCTCTACAGCTTGATGGCAAAAACCCATTATTACTACTATTTGTCCTTGACAAACTCTTTGATGATGCCATTGGTGGAGTCAATTCCTGACGCGGCTTTCTGTTCTCTTTTCTTAACGTAGCACTAAAATCAGGCACTGACTGGTACAAAACAGAGGACCCTTTTTTTGAATCAGTCAAATTAGTATGAAACTTCACTTGCTTCTTTGGTGGGGTTTGTTTAACAAAC
>CAODLS011780283.1:0-11634 GCA_948243855.1 Flueggea neowawraea | reverse complement strand
ATAAAACTGTTTACAACAGATTGAAGTACTATGCTAGAGTTGGATATTTGAGCTTGATGTTTGAACTTTGATCTCTAGCTTGATTGATGGTTTTTCTAGGTTGGAATTGATATGAAATTTGGCACAATGAATTATGATGTTGTTCAACACGTTCTTGGTCTTCTCTTGATGTATTTATAGCCCTTTGAATCAATATGACCATTGGAGAGAAGAATATAGCCGTTGGAGTCTGTTTAAAGCTGTCTGCTGCTGTCTGTGACAATCTCACATATGTTACCACAGTCTGACGTATGTTACCTGACTTTAGCTCCAACACACATATGTTAACATTACTTGATGTACGTTGATCACAGCAGATTCCCAGTTCACGTCCATTAATAATAACTGACGTACGTGACTTCTATGTTTGAACCATCCAGTAGCTGTTGTTTTCAATCTGGAGCATCTTGCGTACATGAAACTCCATCTCACGTACTTTAGATCAATATGACGTACATGACGTTTTACTCTTGCGTACGTCAATGAACACACACATACGTTAACTTCGTCTAACATACGTGAAACGTGCTTCAGAGGGTTCCAACAGCTTATGTTTGTATTCAGACCCTTTATCACATACATAAAGATATTCTAACGTACGTGAGACGTGTTTTGCTCTTCATCAAAACATTTTGCTCATCTTCAAAGCACATAAGGAACTTATTGTCGATCACCCATGATCCAACAATGGGAATGCTATAAATACATCAAAAGAAGGTCAAAAACGTCTTGAATAACTTCAAAATCATTGTGCCAAAAATCCAATCAATTTCAACAATCAAGAACACCAAATCAAGTTAGAGATCAGAGTTCAAGCATTAATCTTATAGATTCAACTCTAGCATAGAGCTTCATCTGTTGTAAACACTTTATATACACTTTGAGAGTGTGAGAAATGTTTGTTGTAAGCCTATAGAAAACAACATTGTAGAGGTTTGTTGTGAATCTAAGGAAAACAACATTGTGTAGGCCTTAGAGGTGTTGAGCCATAATCAACCTTTTTGTATTGACTTTATTGGATTGAGCCGAAATCAATCATTGTTATAGTTAAAAACCTAAGTAGTGAGACTTAGGTAGTGGACGTAGGCAAGGTTGGTCGAACCACTCTAAATTCTTGGTATTTATTTCTCTCCTCTCATTTCAAGTCGCTTTCATTATCCACTCCATAGACCAAAAATTCTCCAACAAAGGGCACATTCCCAAGCATAACTTTATTGCCTATCTAACTATCTATAACTAGTTGCCAGTTAAAACAAGATTGATTAGATGGGGGTCAATGAGTAATGATAGGTGCCTTTATGTTTATCACATCTAGAACATATGGACCATCTTTTCTTTTCCTGTCCGGTTACGGTGCAAGTTTGGAAAGAGGTGCTACGACAATGCTATATTGACGAAGCACCATTACGTTAGAGATGGGAGGTTAGTTGGTTCTTGCAGAAGACTAAAGGTTGTAATAGGTGGAGTCAGGTACGGAGAGGTATGTTTAATGCTATTGTTTATTGGATTTGGTTATAGCGTAATAGCATAGTCTTTCAAAATGATCAATTTTGTGTTAAATGAGTTCTAGGTAGGTTTTTTTTGGTGAAATGTGTAAAACCCAATAGGATATGCTTATCCGCTTTTGTGCATAAATAGGTGGCTTGTTTTTGTTTTTGTTTACAAGTCTATGTGTCCTCTATGCCACCCCTTTCTTTTACCTCTCAGACCACTTGGTGAGTTTGGAGCTCGACAGAAGTAGGTGTGGGATGGAGGAATATGTAGAGTCTATACATTTAAACAAGATTGTATAGGGAGATAGCCAAGTTATATAGTTGTATACATCTCTTTTTGGCAATGAAAGATTTATATTTTTGCCAAAAAGAAAAGATCTTGGACCTATCAACTAAACCAAAAAAAATTGAATAATTGAAGTAATTAGTACATCAGAGAGTTTTATATAAGTAAACTAATTACGAAAGCTTTTAGAATAAAGACTTGAGGAACATGGGAAACTCAATTAATTGACTTAGATAAAGCACAATTACTAAATTACAATCAGCTGATATATGTGGCATGGTAACCCAAACATTCGAAGAACAACAAGAACTTAAAGGTCTCCTTGTTTCAAACTCATTTGGTATTTCTTTGTCGTTGTTGCTTTTAGAGTGCAATTTGATGGTCCTTTATCTCCATCATTAGGTATTTCATTATTTTCAGAATATGGTAAGGTGGAGCTTTGTCTTCTTTAAGATTAAGAGAAAGTCAGTAGAGAATTAGAGTCTAAAGGGACAGATAAAAAGAGAGTCAAAGTGTTTTAAGATTATTTAACCTAAGTTAACAGATGAGAAAGATTCGATTAGAGAAAAGGGCAATAGTGTGTGAGAGAGAATAGATTAATGAAGAGAGGAAAGGAGAAGCATGTGTTTAGTAACACAAACTAGAGACCAAGTTAGAGGGGTAAAAGAGTTAATTTGTCTTTCATTTTAAATGGGGATCAAATTAGCTAATTTCAAATATGTAGGGATCAAATGAGATAATATGGTAAACCTTAGTGATTACTGAGTAATTTGCACTATGAGTTTTTCAATAGAAATTGTTGACTTCGATTTTAATGATGATGTGCACAAAACATCCATGAAATGAGTGGAAAGATGTAGAATCTGCGATTTCAGCCATTAAGTACGTAGAGAACGTGATTCATGGCCACAATGCACGTACAAGGTGATCTACACACGTTAAAGTATGCAAAGCTAGCTCCTACACACGTAGAGGTTGAGTAAAGCACATAGACTAGAATGACACTAGAAATAGTGAGCATCAGACTTTGCTCTAAGTGTGCAGAAGAGGATATAAAGCACATAGATGTGAAGTAGATCTCACTGGAATTGATTTTGCATATCTACACACACAGAGGACATTACAACATACGTAGACGGGTGTTCAACTTAATGAGGAGGAAGTCTAAGGCATGTTAAATGGAAAAGAAAAACACATAGATGAGTAAATGTGTGACCTTTGAAGAATGTGGATCTACACATGTAGAAGGGGGTCTACACACATAGACGGGCTTCAGATGAGGATAAAGGCAAGACGCTTCTCAGGAATTCAAATTTAAATATTCTTTAATACACTGACGTGGAAATCAAATGTACTATCTTGGACTGCCAACTACTACATTGAGCATTTGATCTAAGCACGTAAAGCTCATGAACAATGTACGTAGAAATGAAACAAAGCGTTTTGATGTTGATTCATACAAAGCCAAGAGGATTGGAGTTCTTACCATGCACATATAATTCAGTCAGGTTAAAGCACTACTCATGTAGATGATGGCTACACATGTAGAAGACAGTGATGTCATTTAAATCAAAATTTTATATTCTCTCACAAAGGTTACTTTCAGGCTTCCAAGGACTAGATTCTATCAAGTGACTATAAATAGACGTCTTAGATTAGAAGAGAGATAAGAGAGACCTTTGCCAAGTTTGCTACTCATTTTCTCTCTCATCTATACATTTTTAACCCATTTGAGCTATTTACTTACTTACATATTCTAGGTTTAAGTGAGCTTGATTTTGTTACATCAAGGGTTGATTTTGTAACAAGCAAGGTTACTTGCTTGAGGTAGATAGGTTTCATTGTTAAGTCTTACAAAAACAAGAGTGGTTGCTGGTGAACCTTACAAAACTATAGGTTGTAACGGTTTCCTAGTTGAACCCGCAAAAACTAGAGGTGAACATTTTTCTAGTAAAGTCTGCATAAACTAGAGGTGCAACAGTTTTCTTGTTGACCCGCAAAAACAAGTGTGTAGTGTGTAATGATTTGCTTGTTTATCCTGCAAAAACAAGTAGTTGTAACGGTTTCCCTCCACTAGTAAGAAAGGAGATAGTTGATTGAAATTCTTGAGAGGATTCTTAAAGAGTTGATGTAGGTCAAGAGGACTTAACCATTATAAATCGAGGCTTTCTTTTCTGTCTCCCTTGCTTTCTTTACTTTGCTTTATATTTGCATTATCTAGTTTGTGAATTGATAGTTTTACTACTTCTGCGTTTAACTTTAATTTTGGTTTGAAAAGAACTTTGTTATTTGTTCTATTTTGCAAAAGATTTTCAACAAAGTTTTTGAATTGCTAAAACTCCAATTCACTTCCCCTTCTTGGAATGCCATTTTCATCCCTCTCTTAGGACCAACAATTTGTATCAGTGATTGCACTCTTGATAATAGTTTTATGGCTTAACATCTAAAGAGTTAAAAATTTCAAAAATGACATTCTTAGATAATATGCATAAATATAAGGGTTTGGCTATTAATAGAGCTCTTTTCTTTGAAGCAACTGATTATACATATTGAAAGACAAGGATGAAGGTATTTCTTAAATTTGAAAGCATAGAAATATGGGAAGTTGTAGAGGAAGGTCCATTTGAGCCAAGCAAGATGATTGATGGAACAAAAGTGAAGAAAACAAAAGAAAATGAACTAAAAATGACAAAAGGATCATTTCCTAAAACCACAAAGCAATGCACATCCTTTATTGTTACTTGAGCAAGTCTCAATTTAACAAAATCCATCAATGTGGCACAACTCAAGAGATTTGGCAAACATTGGAAATTGCTTATGAAGGAACAAGCCAAGTCATGGAAACCAAGATCTCTCTTCTTGTTCACAAGTATGAGCTATTCAAAATGGAGGAAGAAGAGACTATTCAAGAGATGTTTGACCGTTTTACTGACATCATCAATGGCCTCAAAACACTTGGAAAATCCTACTATCATTCTGAGCTTGTAAGGTAAGTTTTGAGATCCTTACCAAAGTTTTGGGCTCCCATAAAAAATGCAATACAAAAAGCTAAAGACTTGTCATCACTACCATTGGAGGAATTACTTGGATCATTACTCACCTATGAAATAAGTATGGAAGAGGAAGAAGATGACAAGAAGATGAAGAAAAAAGATATTGGCATTGCACTCAAAGCATCCTCAAGATACATTGACAGTTCGAGAGAGGATGTGTAAGATTTTGAAGATGTCAACCACCTCACAAAGCAATTCCAGAAATTCCTCAACGAAAAGAGAGATGTAAAGAAGGAAATTAAAAAGAAGAGCAAACTCATTTGCTATGAGTATAATAAAGCAAGGCATGCCAAACCAGATTGTCCATATTTGAAGAAAAATGGCAAAAGGAGAAAAAGAAGAATTCTTGATTACATTACAAGCTCAAGTGATGATGATGATGCAAACTATGAGATAGAAGGTATATGCTTGAATGCAATCAAAGACAAGGAGAAAATTGCAAATGTGGTACCCTTTCCTTGAATTCAAAATTTTGCTTTATTTTAATTTGTATGCATATGTGCATTTTGATTATTTGTTGAATATATTTTAATACATTGATTTAATTTCATTCTAATTTTGTGCTTGTTTGTTAATAAATTTGATTTGTCTTTCAAAGGGGATATTTTTATTTAAACTGCCAATGCATAGTTTGAGATAAAAAGGGAGAGTTTTTAATTCCTAAATACTTTCATTGAAAAATATATTTTACTTAGGGGAGCTAAGCTTGCTAAATTAATTTTCTCATATTCTTTGAAAAAGGGGGAGAAAGTTTATTTTGCATATTCTTTTTGATGATTACAAAAAGGGGGAGAAGTGTACATGAATTTGTTTAAATATTTTTAACAATTGGTAGTATATTCCAACAATTGGCATATTTATTTGCCTTAAACATTATGGTTATTATTTTGTTGAACTAAGTAAGTGACAATGAGTGAAATCTTTGATCAAATTTGTTTATCAATGTTGATTAGATGTTCAAATTCATGTATGTTTTTTCATCACCAAAAAGAGAGATATTGTTGACTTCGATTTTGATGATGATGTACACAAAACATCAATGAAAGGAGTGCAAAGGTGCAGAATCTGTTATTTTATCCATTAAGTGTTGTAGAATTTTTCTGGGGATGCCTTGGTTGAGTTTGGAGAGCGAAAACAAGTTGAAGTGAAGAGAGAAAAATAACACCGCAATTTAGAGTGGTTCGGCCAACCATGCCTACATCCACTACCTAAGTCTCGCCACTTAGGATTTCCATTATAATGATGATTGATTTTGTTTCAATCCAACAAAGCCTTACACCAAGGTTGATTGCGGCTCACACCTCTAAAGCTAACAAGGTTGATTGCAGCTCACCCCTCTAAAGCCAATAAGGTTGATTGCGGCTCATCCCTCTAAAGCCTACAAGGTTGATTGTGGCTCACATCTCTAAAGCCATTAAAATGTTGTTTTCCATAGGTTCACAACAAACCTTCCCCACTCTCAAAAAGTATACAAAATGTTTACAGAATATTGAAAGCTCTATGTTAGGAGTACATGTGTTTGATTGATGCTCTTGATCTTCTCTCTAGCTTGAATTTTGTGTTTTAGGGGTGATGGAATGATGAAAATGTTTGGGACTTGAAAGCATATGATCATCCATCTTTTTATGTCCTTCTTTGATGTATTTATAACCTTTCTAAGCCATATAACCATTGATAGAGAGAAACTAGCCGTTAGAGTGCATTTAATGTTGTTGCAATCTTCTGAAACCTTCATGATGCATATTGCACATTACATGACCTACGTTGTCATCTTGTCCTTCCATATTACGTACAGTGTCAAACATGTGACGTACGTTACTCATGTTGTAACTCCAAATGATGTACATTATAACAAACATAACGTAGGTTGATCATGTTGTAGCTCCAGATAACGAACGTTGTCACCATATCACGTACGTTGTCATTGCACTTTAACCATCCAGTAACTTCTGTTTGCATTCATCACCATTTCAACGTACATAACACCTCTCTTATGTTGTGTATCCATTGTGTATGTTATGTACGTGTAACGTACATTGTCACACTTTCAGTGGCTTGTTTTGCAATTCCGAGCTTTTCAACATGTTGAACTTCAATTCTTATCTTTTTTCATCATCAAAACACAGTAGGATCTTAATGTTAATCACTCTTGATCCAAAAATACTGCATAGGGGTTTTTAATATCCACAGAGAAAACCTTAGAGCATAACATACTAGCTTCATCATTGGTTATCACAAGACCAAGTTGGATAACATCAATATCTGCATGGGATCTAATAAGATCATTAGTCCCTAGCAGTTTCTTATAGTAATCAATCATAGCTTTGGAAATGTTTGATTGCTTTGAGACTAAAATGGCATTTTCTAATGAAAGAAATGTAATCTTATTATGAGCCTGTCGAGACTTAACCAAATTATGGAAGTATTGAGTATTGGAATCCCCCAACTTAATCATTTCTCTCTAGCTTTCTATTTATAGAACTATTCCTTATAGGCAAGTTATTTCCTATATTCCATACAGATGGCTCTCTCCTCATCCAAGAGAACCAAATCTAAGGGAGAGTTTAGAAAGCTAGCCTGAGTATCTTTCAAAAGCTGCTTACAGTCAACAACTCTTTTGGAAATATTAGAAAAGTGGTATCCATTCAACTTTTTCAACTCCATTTTGAGCATCTTAAGATGTTGCCAAACAAAAAACATCATACAGCCATGAACATGCTTAAGCCAAATGGAATGCACAATGCCTTTGAATTGGGGATGATGAATCCACATGTCAAAGAAACGAAAAGGTCTTACACATTTGTTAGACATGCGACACAAAATAACAAGTAAAAGGGAGTGTTCAAAAATACCAGCATGAATAGCAGCATAATCTGAGTCTCCAAAGGTGTCCAGCTAGTGACTATTAATGAAATAATGATCTAATTTCCTCTATATTATAGGAGTGCCATCCTAGTTGTTAGTCCATGTAAAATGGCAACTTGTCTTCTTCAATTCCTGCAAGGTATAATGAAACAAGCAATCATTAAAATCAGTACAACTTTTAAGGTCAACAGTATTGCCTCTAGCTCTATCAGCATCATTGAGGACAACATTAAAGTCTCGTTGAATTAACCAAGGCTGTGCAATACTAGGAGCAAGGTTGCTCAAATCAATCCATAACCCTTTCCTATCCAGCATTTGATTGGCCCTATAAATGACAGTCCACAAAAAATTGGATATTATTCCAGAGGACATGACAGTAAATTAATTACTCAGTATAATGAAAAACCCTAATGGCCACCTCAGCAGGATTATAGAGAATCCAAATTCTTCCCAAATGAGCATGCTCGTAATTGGTAAAGAGAGACAAATTCCTAAGCTTTAAGTGCTGGAAAATTCTTTTTTTATTAGTTTCCATCACTCAAAACTCAAGGACACCAATCGCCTATAACTTGTGTTCTACAATCAATGGCCTCAAAACTATTTGTTTAGCAGGCTCATTAACCCCCCTTATATTCCGAGATGTTAGCATCGATAATGTTCAGGTGGTTTACCTAACCTCTTCCCTCTTATACCATAGGTAGGGTCACCCACCTTAGGTAGCGTAGTGTCTAACACATCATGAATACCATGAACTACCGTAGAAGTCTGAAGTGCTCTATCATTAGAAGAACATAGGAGCCCAATTGTGGTAGGAATACTAATAGAATTGGCAGCACTGATAGAAGGTATGGAAGGATCCTCACTACCAGTACTAATCTGTCAATAACCACATTGACACTATCAGGACCAACTAGAACAAGCACTATTTCCTTAACAACTGGTACCATTGGAAGGTTGCCCACAACAAGATTAGACCATTTTACTTGACAAACCTTCCTAATCTTACCTTTATTGTTAAGGTAGTGAGAAAGAGTATGAAAATCCCCTTTACAAGTAGAACAATATATTGGTAGCCAATCATACTCAATCTTTTGGGAAAATTGGGTATCATGCTCATCCTCAAGTGTAACCTGGTTAGGAAAATTTCCTTCCATATCCATTTTAACTAGAATTCTCGTATACCCCAACCTTTTTCTCCTAATAGTACACTGATATGCAAATAGAGGAGTCCCTAATAAGTTTCCAATCCGACTTAGAATTTCAGAGACCAAAATTTGAGCGATGAAAGAGGACACTTCACCCAAACAGGCACTCTTTGAGTTCGAAAAATATCAAAACTCATGAAAAGACGCCATGTTTGTATGAGAAGTGGACGAAAATTAAATGTATATAGACCACCGTTAAGAGCCCCACATTGAGCCTTTGCATTTTTAAAATTAAACAAAAAGACCATTTTGAGACACCATATAGACAAAGAGTAAACCATAAGCATTGCATTTAGCCAATGCAAAGCATTCAATTGCAGAGAACCTAGGAATGAGCCTATACACACTACCAACCACAACATGCTTCCATTTAGCACACTCATCAACTAGTTCATCATGAGAGAATTTAGCAACCCTAGCCCCATCCATATACCTGATTGAGCCATCCACCAGATGATCTCTACTACTTGCAAATAGATCCTTCCATTGATGTTAAGGATGAGATGCAAGGGCCTTTACCTCAAAAGATCGAGCTCTAGTAGCCTCAATAAGGTGGCTTGTTATGACCTCCTCTACAGGGCTTTCATGAGCGACCTATGTGGCACTAATCCCTCTAAAAGGAACTATCGAAGACACAAATTTAGTAGCAATTGCATCTCGTATACCCATCGTGGCTAGATAGCAAGGTTGATGACCATTTTGTTTGATCCCATCCTTCCCATCTGCTTCATACTAAGAAGAATCATGAGAACCAGATGGTGATAATGGAAGGGAAACACCTTCCTCAGTCACAAAATCAACTAGTCGAACCTTAGCATGAGAATATTTCTTCAATTTTTGACCCATTGAGTGGTCGGCATAAGCGCCTAGACAGAAAGGAAGAATTACTTCTAACAGGATTTTCTCTTTGATGTGATGTCACAACCAGAAGTCGCGATGGATTGGGCTATTGTCCTTTAACTAATGTTCTTTTATCTATTTTTAAAGGTGGAGATTGGTTTAAAATTGATCTAACAGTTATGAAAGTAACAATGCATTAAAAGTCATTTTTTGTGCATGCTCAACATAACCACTTTTTAATGTGTTGTCATTTTTGTAACTATCAGATTATTTTAAAATTAATCTTCACCTTTAAAAGGAGGTAAATTACATATATCTAAAAGGACCATAGCTTATCCCAGTAATGAAAGTTTATAATTTAGGATTTTTCCTCTATCTTGTTAGGTTATTACTTTGAGTTAATTATACCACATGTCTCAAATAAAATTTAGATTTTGACAAAAGGAATCCTAAGTTTGGTAATTAGGTGAATGCCACATTTTTAAGTTTTAGTTTTTCCATCTACCATTTTTTGAAATCTAATATTGAAAATGCCATATTCACTTAAATAAAAATCAAATTTTCACTCATTTTTTCATTTTTTTCTCTCTCCTCATTTCTCAACCCACACTCTCATTTCTCTATCATGCTTTACCCTCCCAAACCATGCTTCTCTCTCTTCCTCTGCTCTCTCAAGTTCTCTCTCCTCTCTCAGCCTTACCTCTAATGCTCGCTCTCTCATCTCCCATTCCCTCTTTCGCTACTGCTCGAACTCTCCTCTCTTAGTCTCTGTCTCTCTCTCTCTCCTCTTCCTCTTGTCTCTTCCTCATCATTCTCTCCAGATTTGGTCACTTCTACGTTGGCTACTCTTCCTCTCGTCTCTCTCTCTCTCTCTCTCTCTCTCTCTTTTGTCATCACTTTTTGTCGCTCTTTCTTCCTCTGTCGCACCTTGGCATTTGTCTCACTCTCTTCAGCCGTCGTACCTCATTCCCCGTGTCTTTATCTTCATCTCTCTACTCTCTTTCCTCTCGTTGCTCTCTGTCATCGTCGCTCTTCGAGACAAGTGCTGCAGTGGGGGAGAGGTTGGGATAGAAGGCAAATAGCGGCGGGGAAGAGAGAAATTGTCACGAACCATTTCCAAGACCGTGACCGGCGTACTAGGTGAATCATCTATGGCAGCCCGGACCATCTCACACAAGCCTCATAGTACAGAACTTCTACCCAAATATCATATTTAAAAAAATATAAAAAACAAATAAAAGTATAACCTTTGTTTATTAAAAACAAAACATATATAATATTAAGTGCGAAAATTATTTCAAATTAAAACATTTGAAATGTCAGAAATATAAACACAACCCACAGGAACTCCGTGTGGAGCATCTAACAAAACAAACAAATGGGTCCGGTCAAAAGGGCACTGACCGCAACATCATATTTAAAGAAATATGAAAAACAAACAAAAGTATAATCTTTGTTTATTAAAAACAAAACATATATAATATTAAGTGCATAAATTATTTCAAATTAAAACATTTAAAATGTCAGAAATATAAGCACAACCCACAGGAACCCGTTGTGGAGCATCTAACAAAACAAACAAATGAGCCCGATCAAAAGGGCACTGACCGCAACATCAAAATCACGAGCGCTAGTTAGTATTACGCCAAGTAACCGCTCTTCAAATGCAACTTACGAGTATATTGCATCTTGATACTTGCAAAATGGCCTAGCGACTATATCATCCTTTACAATAAGAAGATGATGGACATAGTAGAATTTCTTTCTTCCACGTCTTATAGACATTGATCCAAGAAGTATTGAGTTGAATTATACTCCTCCTTGAATTCAGTCATAACCAAGTTCAAATTTGG
>CAODLS011779878.1:0-11550 GCA_948243855.1 Flueggea neowawraea | reverse complement strand
CCTCGATTTTTCCTTTCTCTATTTTCGTTGATCTATAGGTGACGACGAGGAGTGGTGGTGATTGAATTCCCAACCCTAGCCGCCGCCTTTTTTTATTTTTTCAAAATGACAAAAATACTCTTGGCTCTTTTATTCATTTTTAAATATTGAAAAAACACTTTAATTATGTTTGTTTAGTTTTTTTTTTTTACTTTGGTTGATTTTTTGAATTATATTGATTTGTGCAGAGATAGATACATTTAGACACTTGCAGATACATTTTTTGGAGACTTGTCGATACATTTTAGAGGCGTTTGTAAAGCAATGGATACCAAATCAATTTTTGCTAAACAAAATAAAACAAAATTAATAATATATAAATAATTAAACTTAATTTAATTATGGATACATTTGGATACATTCCAAGACATCAAAAAATTGTAAAAATTATATAAGAACTTATGGTTTAGATACATTTTGGAGATATCGAAAAAAATTGAAAAATTATATTAAAAATTATAATTTGTAGGCATTTAATTTTAAAAAAATATTAAATCAAAAATTTATTAAATCTAATTTTACATATAAAAAATTATAATTTGGAGATATTTGGATACATATGGATACATTTGGTTACATTAGGATACATTCTAAAACATTAGATTCTTCTCCCTTTAAATTTATGTTTTTTTGCGAAAAAAATCTCAATTTCTCCATAAAATATCACCATTTTCGCAAAAAAATCTCAAATTTTCGATCAATTTTTCAGTCATTCAAAAATATGATATTTTTGCAACATGTTTCAAGCTTATTTTTATTACTCAACATGTATTTGGCGTATGGCAAAAACCTAATTCTAAATTTTAATTTGGTATAAAAGTCAAAATTTTCCGACTCAATAACTAAGGTAAGGCTGACTCTTATTCATGAGCCACTCATACTAAATATAGCATGGAGCAAATTATCAAATCTGGGCTCAACCCAATTATTGAAAATCTCAATTAACTTTTGAGTTAATTATACCGAGTGTTGTAATTAAAATTCAGATTTTAACAAAAGATTCCTATAGTTTGGAAATTATTCAAATAGTATATTTTAAAGTTCAAGCTTCATGTATGCCATTTTTTCAATTCTAATTCTTAAAAATACAAGATTTAGTCAAATAAAAGTGAATTTCTAGCAATATTTTTTTCAAAATTTTCTTTCTCTATGACTATTATCTACTCTCTTCCTCTTCCTCTCTCTTCACCCCCTCCTCTCTCGTCAGTTCTCTTTCTCACTTTGTCTTCTCCTTTCTCGGTTCCTTTCTCTCTCTTGCCTCTCTCTCTCTCTCTCTCTCTCTCTCTCTCTCTCTCTCTCTCTCTCTCTCTCTCTCTTATTTTCTTCTCGCCACAACAATTGTCACTGCCACCACTGACTCTTTCTCGTCCATTGTCTTTCGTCTCGCCAGAGCCTTGGCTTTCTCTCTCCTCACCGCTCTCCTCTTTGATTTATGTTCTTCCTCCGCGATACAACGAAGATGATGCGAGGACAAGGTTGACTGTAGTTCGGATGAGACGATGAAGACAATGCGAGAATGAGGTGGCTATGCGAAGTCAGGTGATGAGAAAGGCGATGAGAAGACGAGACGGTGGAGAATGTGAGTTTTCGAGTGAATTTCTTCTTCGAGGGAATACGTTTTTTTGTTTATTAGTCGATGTGAGATCTGGTGCTCGAATATGACATTTGTCAAATTCATTATTTATTTTTCTAATGATTTCCCCTTAACTTTTTTCTAAGCGTTCGCTCTACAAGTATCATTGCAACACAAAACCATAACATACCCTACGAAGGTTTTCTTTTTTGGTTTTTTTGTATGTTTTACTAAAAAAGTTTGATATTAATCTCATGTCTCTTAGATTTGGCTTGAGAATTTTAATTAATTGAAAAGTTAGGTTCAAATACTTGCAAAAGGAACACATGCATATTTTTTTTACAAAGAAGTTTTTTTTTTAATTTAAACATCTGAACTCTTGGCAAGTAATTTTCTCAGGATCAGTATACTAAGGTGTTGTTTGATAAACTGAAAATTAAGTGTTAAACAATTAAGGATTGAATATTAAGTTCTGAAAACTTATGCTACTGAATATGTTTACAAAAACTGTGTGGTATATCAACAGAAAATTAAGCAATGAATATTATTTAGCTGTTCGATTAAGAATATCTGGTAAGTAGCTAATACACAGTTTTTTTTACTGAATTATAAACAATGATTTGTCCTTATACGAAGTGTTGTATTTAATATAAGTTAAAAATAATTTAAAATTAAAACTTATAAAAATAAAAATTAAATTATATCACTAATGGACTTGTAGTTTATTGATACTATAATCAACTCTAGCATCAAGAGATTGAGAAATCAATTTTTATTGGAAGCAATTAAAAATGACTTACCAAAAACAATTAAATAAAATCATGACACAAAGATAAACAAATTTTATGTTTCATCTAGTTCAAAACCAGCAACAAATTTTATTGATCATATCTTCTTTGCTTGCCCCTTTTCACGTGATGTATGGCAAAATTTACTTCTTAAATGTAGGATTAGCAGAGTTGTCTATCCTTGGAGGAGGGAGATAAGTTGGTTTACAAGGAAAACACAAGGGAAATCTATCCTTAGCCGATCCCGACGTATCCTTCTTAGTGCAGCAGTTTACTGGATCTGGCATTTGAGGAATGTCATCATTTTCCGGAACCAGACTCCACCAAAAGAGTATCTTATTCACCAAGTGCTTGAGAGTATTTGTATGAAAATTGCAGGACATGCTTCCGTGTTAGTACATTGATGTGCTCTGGTTTTGTGTTGTTCATTGTTAATTTTGCTATTTGTTTTGGAGGTTTAGCTGGGTTGTTTTGTATAGTTTTGCTTAGTTTCATCTTGTATGACACATACAATTGTTTCCCCGAATTCTGAATTTTCTTTATTTTTCTGTTCAGATGCGAGTCAGAGCTCGATAAAGGGATTTGGAATTGAAACAATATGCATTTTATTATGTACAATATATATGGCTATTCTTTTGAGCAATACAAATTCTACTTTTTCCAAAAAAAAAAAAGCAACAAATGATATATATTAAAGCATTTTTTTGTATAGCATGTGGGATAGGTATGTTTCCAATTCAGGTGGGGAAAGTAACAGAGATCGTAACTTCCTTATCATGAGCAAGGCGGAAGATATTGAAAATATTAAGTTAAAAATTTGAATTTAATGGATTAAGTGCTTTTAACTTAATATTTTCAACTAAGGAGTCATTTTTAATTGGTCATCAAATACACTTAAACTAATTAAATGCTTAATTTTTTATTTTAAGTGCTGAATTGAGTGATCAAACACATCCCAACTACTGAGCAATTGGGGAGAACAAGATGGTCACATGCAGTTCAAAAGGAGGAAGCTTGTGATGGGGTAGTTTGTCACAGGTAGCAGTGGAGACCGAAATAGGCATGAGGGATCAAATGAAGTTGGCGTGGCTAACATCCAATACACAAACTACGGCAGAGTCAAAGCACGTGATGGGCTTTCTCGTGGGCCATTCTAAAAATATCTACATCAAAATTGCTGCTTGTTTTCTCCTTCCACTGTCATTCGCTATCTTACAAAAACACAAGTGTAACCTGATATCACTCCCTCCCAACTAAGTTTGAGCTCTTCTTGTCCAATTTTTAAGGTGCCTGCCTCATCCATCATCCTTTCTTCCTTAGTTTTCTCCATGTGTCGTCCTAGTTTAAGGAAGCGTAGTAGCACATAAGAAAATAAGAGTTCTGCAATATTGTGAATGATTAGTTGTATGTATCATTTAGCTGAGAATGTTGCAAGTACATCACGAGGGAGTTCAGAGGTAACAGAAACTCAAAATCCTAAACTAATTTTGATGCTGAGGTGGCTAACGTGGGTTTACATACGAAACTAGCTTGCTAGTTTGATTTGGTGCTAAATTAAACTCGTGCAATTTTAAATATTGAACTTGAAATATCTGATTAAAAGAAAATGAGCTCCAACTATTGTACTAAAATTAATGACTTCTACACGTGGGATTCTGCTTTCCATTTAATCTTTCGACCATCAAACCTAAACTTTTTCTTTTTAAAATTATAGCAATCATTCTCGATAATTAGGGTATATATATAATATTTTTAAGTGAAAAATGTTCAAAATCAATATTATTCTGACTGTCAACCCTTGCTAGTTGCTAAACCTAAATTTTATACACCAAACATTATAATTCGATTCCTGAATTTGTCGACCTTTTCCCGTTCTTTTTGAAAAGGCATGGTTGTTCATCTGTGGAAATTCAGCATTTTTTGAACTCGAAACTACAAGTTCCTGTAAATTTCTCGACCTCAAAATAAATTGAATCCATTTGTAGAAGAAAATGGAATTGGAATCATGTCATATAATATAGTCTTAGTAAAATGAATTAGTGCTCTCTGTTTAACTTACGGGAGCTCATGATGCAAAGCTGGCCTTCACAATATCCGAAAATATCTCAAGTATGGTGGTAGTGCTAGAGAATGGGACCTATTTTGAAATGATTAATAACATTAAATAACAAGACATTTTCTGGTAGTACTAGATAATGGAACCTATTTTGAAATGGTTAATAATATTAAATAATAAGACATTTCCTAATTTTTATATTTATGATTCTATCTTTTAAAAATAATATCCAATAACTCTTTGAGGGTAGTCTGACGGATGAGGACACTCCCTTGTTCGTGTTGGCGCGGATTCGAGTGGGAACGACGATAACTATGACTTACCTATTGTCGCGGATCTGTGTTACACAATAGAGCTAAGTGTGCGCGTCCGAGACTGTTTGTCTCAATGCGGTGCTACAATGACCTCACTAATGCATGAGCTCAAGTCCGCTGCCGGTGTCAACTATGACTCTTGGGACGATTTCGTAGCGGGGATGTAATGCCTGCATGGTAACGTCCAGCAGGGTATGCTATTACTGGTTGGTCCGACTCCCCTTTTTAGATGAAAAAAAATAACACCCGATAATACTATTTTTGTAATTTTTTGTATTCTTAGTACGAGTTAGTATTTCTAATAAAAGCAAGGACAATTGATTACGTTGCACTGATGGTGTGATAACTATCACTTAAAAATTGATGGTCACATCATTGCGCCATTAATGTCATGTCATGTATTTTCTTTCATCATCATAAAAATATACCTCCTTTTGGCTTTCCGTTGATTGATCAATTCAATTTGGAAAGAAAATACATAGCTGGCTAGCGATGGGATGCACTTCTTCAATCTATCTATCTGTAGTCTTGTATGATGTGTTTTTCCCCTTATGCCACGTTAAGCTTCTGGTTTGAAATAAGTTATATATGGTATATACAGCTTGAATTGGTAAGAATGGACAAATAATGTAGTGATATTAAAGACATGCAATGTATATATTTTTGGTGTTTTTATCAATAATGAAGTGAAAGTTTTAGTTCGCTACCTCGATAAAAGTAACCTAAACCTGTATAACTTTTTTCCTAAAATTATGATGATGAAAGGTAAATGGGAAGAAGGTATATTTATTGATGCTTAATCTTGATGTTTGAAAGGAAGGGGAAGGGTGCAGACTTTATGGATGGAGATTGGAGGGACTGTGGAAGAGATTTTAACTTCTAAGACCAATTGAGTAATCGTATCATCATATCATATAGAGATCGTGCGTCAGCTATTTTTGTCTAATTTTCTCTCTTAAAATTATGGTAACCGTGTTGTGAAAACAAAATTCATTTTATTCGTATCATTTCGATATTGTGTATTATGCAATTGTGTTATTATATTAGTAATTGTTAGCCCTTTTAGCATATTGTAATTTAAAGAAAATTTACAATTTCTTATAAAGTCAACACACTATTTTCACAATTGATCTCCGAAACAGCTATGAATAAACACCACACGTGACCACTTAAAGATTAATTCAAATTTTTTAGTTCTCATGTCAAATTCTTCCCTCTCAACTATGAATAGATATCATATATAACCACTTAAGATTCGTTCAAGTTAAATCCCATATAATTAAAAGGAAAAAAAAAAACACCATACTTGTGGAGCCTGAAACCTTGGCGCTCCCCTATACCTGTCCTCCTCCCTCTTGCAGAGTTTCGAATTACCCAACGCAGTGAAAGCTCCATTTTTGAGCATATGGTGAAAAGTACAGTTGTAAATGATCCAGTCCACGGCCAGCCCTGTCAATTTTGTGGCTCAGCAAGAATGATAAATTTCCACGTCATCAATCTTGTGAGCCTTCAATTTATATTCAGGTGCACCCTGGCTCTCCACGTATGATACGCCCACGTCAGATGTAAGATGACGGCCTTCAATTTATAGCACGTGTTCATTTGCAATCATTGTGCATGCTGGCACTTCTGTTTTTAATCTAAAAAAGTTAACGGCATTAGATGATTACACCACCTTAAATATATAATAAAACATTTTTTTTAATAAGGTCTCAATTTCCACATGAGAAGACAATAACTCGCCTAATTATACCATTTGAACCCGGACTTACGCATTAACAAAGTGGTGCCCCACTTGGACTTCCGGGTCACAGCCTTCTAAGTATCTATTTCATTTCTATCTTCACAGAAAAATAAATATGCCGTCATATATTTATGTAGCACTACATTTTTGTTAAAGTCATTAACTACTAGTGGCTTTTTTAGAGACAGACAAAGGATGGAATAATATTATTTTAGAGTTTGATTCAAAATTAGCTGTGGATATATGTTCTAAGAGGTTTGGTAACTTTCAGCAATTCGTAGTTTGGGATATATATTTGGCAATTATTATTATAAAATCTTTGGAATATTGATTCTAAATAGGGATGCAAAATCTTTGCTCGTTGATTTACTAAAAATAGTCTCCCTCAGACTTTTTGATTTGATACTTTTTAATTTTTATTCTAAGGCTACTTATAACTCAGGGTCTCTGAAATCGTCTCACGGGAAGCCTGTTTAGCGTTTTTATTATTATTTTATTAAAGTTCTCAGTTTCTAGGCCCTCAGTTTTTCATCCGTAACCCAAGAATTACTTTAAGAGTTCCGCGGAACGCCTACTCAGCTTTCCACTAAACACAATTTTATTTTAATTCCGTTTGAGTAAATCTGATAGTTGGATCAAAACGATTCAACGGTCAAATTTTAATTTAAAAAAAAATTGATTTGTCAGACGCAGAGTCAATGACGAATTACCAGACTAGAATACAGTAACGCGTTCCAGTTTAAAGTGCTAAAAACGGTAGCCCGTTGTGGATAACATAAGTGGTCTTACTCGTTTGTTGTACTTTGATTGATCTGAGTGTTTGACAATTGAGTACACTCTTTTTCTAATGTTTAAGCAATAAAGCTTCGGTCTATGGACCATTTGATCATAAAAAAAATTCAAAAAAATTTAAACCATTAAAATGTCAAACTAAATTATGTCAGTCGGTTACACTCTAGGAGAAGATTTTTGGATGTTGTAGTGCCTGCAAGCTGGGACGGAGGGAGGGGTTCACGGGTCCCGGGACCCCTCCCAAAATATTTATTCATATGAGATATATTATACAAAAAATATATTTCGTTTGCTTAAAGTTTCTGTATGGTTTATGGTATGTATATATATGATATTATACAATAAATATTATATTACATGTAGTATTTATATAGTTTTGAGTACTATTAAATTGATATTTTGAGATTTAGTTATAATATATATTTTAAAAATATAGTACTCGGGTACAATTAATTCTACAAAGTATATGGTTTGTAAATTTTTGATAACATATTTATGGTTTGTGAATTTTTGATAATATAATTTCTATTGTCAACTTGTGATTTAGTAAGTTTTGAAATTTGAACTGAGAAATTTATTTTATTTGAGTCAAATTTTATATATGATTTTTTCTTTTTTTTTTGGTAGATTAATTGCTAGGTTTTGGAATTTATTGGTTGGATTTAATTTATACATTGAATTATTTCTGATTAAAAATAATATATACATTGACAAGTGGAAGTGATGGTTCATCAAATTATCCTAATGTAGTTGTTCAATCTGAAATTAATGTCTGTAAATAGAGTCAAAAGAAGACACGAGTTGAGTTAAGTGGAAAGGATATTATTGTTGATCCTGCATTACGGAAGTCTATGATAGAGTACGATTCTCAAATTAGAGACGAGGTTAAAAGCCTATGGTAGGAATTTGTTGTCACCTAAAAATTAGTACTTGTACCCTTCTTTTCAATTGAATTTAAACTTAGTATGACTTAAATTTTATTTAATGATTATAAGTACGTCTAATTTTCTTTATTATATATCAAAGTGTGCCCTTGGGTCAAAAAATTTCTGGATTCATCCCTACCTGCAAGACACTGAACAAGATCAAAGGGGATTAAGTGTTCCAAAAGGACCAACTCTAATGCCTAAATCAGTTTTTTTTTATAAGTTAAATCCTAGAATTTTATTCATTTAAATCACAAAGTATGATTTAGGAGAATGCATAAATCAATTGCCTGTCTATGAATGGTAAGGGAAAGGGTGAGAGAGAGGAGATGTAGAGAGAGATTTTAATTTGTCCCTAAAAAATTATTAGGGTTTATAAGTGACAACTTCCTAACTCATCCACACTTGAACATAAATGTACAGATTCTGGAGAATTGTTTATTATAACAAATTTGAGAGGCTTTTTGAAATATACCAGCTGACAAAAAGTTCAATAATTTAGAAATGTGATGATGGAAAGTACTAATGTAGACAACTAGATTCACTTGTGTTTCTTTTGACTGCCAATAATTTAGTACTTCTGCCATTGCTAGCTTTTGTATAGCTTCTAGTCGATGTGAGGATGGTCCTCCGTCACGGAAAGAACCATCCCCAGTCTTCGATGCATTATTACTGTCCATCCCCCTTTCACTCTTTTACCAGTCCGATTTATATCAGTATACTTTCAAAGTGAAGTCTTATTTCAGTTCTTGTCAGTCTTACTCATCCAGTAATTTCAGCATTAACCATAATATATATATATATATATATATATATATATATATATATATATATATATATGTGTGTGTGTGTGCACGCGCGCTCATTTAATTGTATATGTTGCAATTTTTTTGACGATATTCCATACCTAAAATTGACATAAATATGTCGTATGGTTCTTTTAGGTTCCTAGATTTGCCTCCATATCTTTTTCTAAATTTATGTTGTGCGCTTGGTTGAACATTCCACAAACTTGACCATGACTATTCAGATGTTTTGGTTTACAAAAAATCTAATTTGTTTTCTAAATGGTCAAGTAAATTTCTAATAGACAATCAATGAATTTACAACTCATTAGTATTGAAATTAACTTTTATATTAAGAAATTATAAGTTCAATTCTCATAAAAGCAAATAAAATGACTTATAAGAAAAACTTCCCATAGGCAACTTCATGAGTAGAAAAATTTGAGTATTTCTTCTCTATGACTGGAGTTTGAATTTTTTAAACACTAAAGAAAAGAAAGAAAAAAAGAAACAGAAGGAAATATGCATTCATGAGGGATGTCTTTGTCCTTGACAAGCCATTGCTAGCTATATAAAGCTAGTCTCGCACACGGATGAGGAGAAAGTGACCCAAATCTATGAAACCACTAGCATGTTGATTCGTAGGTGTCTCTTTAAATATGTTGACCTAAAAATTTGGTTGATGTATTTTCAGTCCCTCACCATTAGGGACAGTCCATAGATTATTATCCCGGAAGATATGCATCAAATTATATTAAAAAGAAGGTGACAAAGTGGACTGGTATCTTCCTGGAAAAAAAGAAAAGTGGACTGATATCTATTGAAAGCTCCTCTTTACCTGCATCTTCATCATTTTTTTCCCTTCTTGCTTTTTGTTAGTTTGCTTTCTGCATTTTGAGGATTGGGATGTTGAATTTTGATGTGTAAAATCGTCAAAAAAAAAAATTGATGTCTAAAGATGACAGGAAAAGGATCCATCATGTGATTATACTGTTTATTCCATTAATTTAATTGATTCTCTCAACGATTGTTAAGGGGAAAAAATGAAAATCATGATGTCAATGCCGCTCTTATTTTCATAAAAGAAGTTTGATTAATTAATGACATACGTAGTAATATTAAAAAAGTTCTATAAATATGACCCAAAAATAGCGTGAGTTGTTCTTCATTTTGATGATTTAATTCATGCATCACTTCTATTTAGTTGGGTAATTATAATTTGATTGTTCAAACAGTTTGGAATAATCATTCATCGAATTTAGTTGGTGCTTAATTTCTTCGCGATCTTCATTGATCTACTCAAAATATGAGCAATTTGCAATCTTTGGCAGCATAAAATTTCACCTTTACACTCATTATATAACGAGAATTTTCAGCCGAGACATGACTTAATTAATAACTCATGACTCTATGGAGCACTTTGATATTGGAATTGTTTAACTAAGTCTATGGAAGTACTAAAATGCTTGATAATACTCTCTTAAGCAATGATTACAAATCGTGGATGCGTTCTAGGATTAATTTTAAGTACTAGAATACATCAATGAGATGTCATCATTAATTGCTATAATAACTCTTGGAAGAATAATCGTGGTCGTCAAAACTTAGTTGAGTTCGATTAAGAAAAGAATATTAATGCTTAAAATAACTAATTTTCACTATCCCATCATAATTTGCTTGGCCAACCAAGATACAAAGTTGAGTTATATGCATGCACTAGCTTGTCACAAATATGCTCTCTACGAAACATCATTTGGTAACGGTTCAAAAAGCCTTGATTCAAGGAACGATCCTTTCTACAATACTTATAATTGTTGTGTTGTTGCCTAATAATTTCATGACTGAATGGTAATAGAGGGCATGTATCTCTTGGCAATTCATATTTGTATGTTACAATTGTTGGGGGAATTTCGTTCCCGAGGATGGGATGCTTGAGCGTGCTAACTCGGGAAGAGTGAATAGATAAAGAGACCGAGTAAAAACAAAGTAAAAGAGGTGACCGCTCGATTTGACTAAAAAAGAGTTTGGTGATGCCTAACAACCTAAGACTTTAAGTACGAGAAAAATAAAATAAAGTAGAATAACTGAGAAATAAAGAGTGACTAAGTAGCTGATGATTGATATTTGCATTAAAACATTAAGGAACCGTACATGTAAACTGCAAACCAAAAACCAACATTTGAAGAATGACGTTACTCACTATGCAACTTTGTCAACAATTGGAAGAAAGGTGAAGCAGTAAATGAACTGAACTCTACTAATAGATAATAGAACCTTACTCTATTTATTTTAGTATCTCATCAAAGTTGAAATTTTTTTTTAGAAGTTGATTGAAGAAGTTCTATTTGCTCAAACGACTTCCCTTTTTTTGTTTGTCCACTACTATTTATATAATGTACTTTATATGATGTACTAATTATATGATGTACTAAATCGAATTTCTTTATACGTAAAAATTGAGAAGTATAAAATCAAAAACGAGATTGTGAGAAACCTGGCAAAAATAGAAACTATGAATATGAATCTTTTAATA
>CAODLS011779614.1:0-16474 GCA_948243855.1 Flueggea neowawraea | reverse complement strand
TGTTACCAGTTGGTTATGGCTAGCATACTATTGATTTCCCATTAAACAACAAGCCACAATTTGAGAGGGGCAGGGACAAAGCATCTACTGACGGACAGGGACAATGAATTTGCATAATAAGGCAACCACCGGAAGCAAATTCTAATTATGGCACATAACACAAAGCAAAATTCTCATGAAGCCATCCGCAGAAAGCTTTTCGTTCATCTCAACCATACAAGGCAACAACGAAAAAAGAGAGGGACACACCGACAAGAGGCACCAGTGAGATCTTTTAAGTGGCCAAGAGATGAAGCATCAGTTTCCTTATGTGCATTAAGCACTAAGGGAACCCATCAAACAACAAACCCACAATTGAAAGGAATAGAGACAAGGCGTCTACCGAGAGGGACTGGGACAATGAATTTGCATAATAGGGCAACCACAGAAAGCAAATTCTTACCAAGGCACATAAGACAAAGCAAATTCTTATCAAGGCAACCACAAAAAGCTTTTCGTGCACCATACGATGCAAACAATTAAAAAAAGAGAGGGACATGAGATAAATCTCATACTAAATAGAGGCACCTGTGAGATTTTCTCGAGCATTAAGCAGCAGCGAAACCCATTGGACAACAAGCCACAATTGAGAGAAATAGGGACAAGGCATCTAATTAAGACGGACAGTGGATACCCACATAAAACATGGCACAACTGATTAGAGTTAGCGGGATGTCAAATCTTTAAAAACCCTATTTTTGCGAGTCAAGCATGCCACAATAACCAACACTTTCATCAAGTCAAAATCAGAAACCCTAATTCTGTTCAGATAAAATGAAACTGAAATTCCGAATAAGGTCAAATCAAACTAGAAAAGAAGAAGAAACAACAGAAACATAAACCGAAGTTCGAAAGACAATAAAGAGTTAGAATGCTACAGAGGCTGTATTTATAAGGAGAGCAGAGTCGGTGACTTTTAGGCCTATTGGCAGCATGTATCAATTGACGGGATTGCCCCTGCCATTTCAAATCCGCCCGTTGGTTTTTTTGTTATTGAGCTTATTTGATGGGCCGAAAAGTGAAGCTCTTATTATTTATTTATTTAAATCATAAATATTAATTAATTGTGATAATTACGACTTTCCTAGCCACGTCAGCAACGCTCTCTGCTTCTATTATACATCTCCGAATGAACCGCAATAGCCAGCCGCAACAATCAGCGACTCAGCTGAATCTCTCACACACGTATGGCGTCGCTGATGAGAATCTCAACAACAAGAAGAAACCCATCTCTTCTTCGTCCTCCAGCTCTCTTCGTTGCCTGTCGAGGCATGGCCACTAGACTCTTCGTCGGAGGTATGTACTTCCACCTCCATTATGTGTTCGTCGAAATGTCTGAACCAAACCTATTTTATTCCCGTTTAATTTGAATCCCTTCTGTGTTTCAGGATTGTCGTTTTGCACCACCGAGGACAGATTGTCTCAGGCGTTTTCTCAGTACGGTCAAGTTATTGAAGGTGGGTAGTTAGCTAGTTAGTTATGGTTGACTCCATGTTGCTTCACTTGAACCACCTCGGGCAATGTTCATCATTTTTTTTAATTTCTATTTTGTGTTTTTTCAGCTAAAATTGTCGCCGATAAGGTTACGGAGAAACGGAAAGGATTCGGATTTGTTACTTTTGCTTCTACAGACGAAGCCGCTTCTGCCATAACTGCTATGGATAGGAAGGTAAAAATGTTAGTTTTGTACTGTGTTTCTTTTCTAAACTCTTGAATTTTTCGTATGTAACAAGCACAAGTTGTTATGTGTGGCAGCCGCTGGATGGACGAGTTATTTATGTGAATTATGCAAAGGCGAAAGTTGATTTTGGAGGCGGCATTCCAATTGCGAGAGGTCCTCCTAAGCCTATCGATATCCAAGAGTTTAAGGAATTGGATAGTTAGCTTATCTTGAATATACTCACAGGAAGAATCAGCCAGGTACATGCTATGCATGTTTCTTAACTCAGTATTCTATTAGCAAGTGATTGAGGTTCGTAGTGTGGAACTGCGATCAGATTGATTTTGCAATGATTCTGCATACGCGGTTGAATGTACAATATCTTAATGATTAGTAAAAGAATGTTATCAGTCTTTTTGATTAAATAAAAATATATACTGTTGGTTGTTGGATTTATGAACACTGTTTGAAATTGATGTTGTTTGTATATTAATTGCTGCTCTCTAATAGTATTTATCATCAGTTAAAAGAAAAACCTTGTAATCAGCACCTTTAGCACCAGTGGCACAATTAAGCAAGTTGGTAGGATCCTGGGAAGCACTAATGCTTACTGATAGCTAGATTGATTATGCCCAGTGGCATAGTTAAAAGAAAAGTGCTGGCTGGTTCAATGTTAGAACAGCCTTTGTCTCATCTATACAATTCACCATTGTCAGTCCTAACTCCTAAGCAATGTCCAGTTGGGGAAGGCTTCACCTTTTTGACTGCATTGTTCTGGAAAACCCCTTCCGCTGTGCCCTTTGTGGACGAAAACTAGAGGGCAAGATTGATTATTTTTGATACCAGCCTAATTACCAAACCTTCAACTCTTCAAGACCAGCAGTTATTTTGAATATCCGCCCTGGAAAATCACATTCTGACATTAGCACTCTTGCCTATGGTAGTTAAACATACTCATTCCAGGAATGTGGTCTTGCATTCCGATGTAGGTGGACACAGTCCACACAAAATTGAAAGCCGGTGTGTGTGCTAGTCTCCTCTTTATTTTTCACCCTTACAATCACGTAGTGGGTCGGGTATTAGTTATAGAACAAGATCACGCCTCGTGTCTTTCTTCTAATCTACTAAAATGTTGCTCGTTCAGGTTAAGATTACATTTGGTGTGTCCAAAAGTTCGGTTGCCCTTATCAACATAATCTACTGTCGTCTTGGCATAATCTACTTGTCGTACAAAGTCATTTTGTCTTGTATTTTCCAGATAGCAACTATGAAGCTTCGAGCTTTATCCTGCATTTGCAATGAGTAACCTGAAATTAGAGTTCTTGACTTCCTTAATTGTTGTTCAATACTCTTAAAAATGCCTCATTCAAAAATTATCTGCCCTGACACGAGGAAAAAATATGTGATGTAGATGACGAGGTACTTGATGCTGATTGTCGGTGGAATCTAAATGTCATTTGCATACTAGTAGATGTCAAACGATGGATAATAAACTCCATTTGCGTCTGGAAAGTTCGCCATTATTGGATCATTATGAAGCAACCTCTTGCGAAAGATCAACTGTCCCTCTCTACAGAACAAGAAACCATTTTTGGCCATTAATTGGCAACCGACCTCCCTACTATTTGTCCAACGCTGATCCTATCATTCTCCACTTCTTTTTTTCCCGATCATTCTCCACTTCTTATTAGTACAACGGGATTCGAACTATGAATCTCAAATTATACAATACATACATCTAACTACTCGAACAAAATTAGATTAATGAAAATTAGTAGATATGGAGACCTAGTTTTTAGCATTGAATGACTTTTTTTCGATAATGTGTGTGTGCCATTATCATTTTTCTTTTTGTTTGTCTATCACTACGAATCAACCGTGAGCGTCTTGGATAATTCATAAATGAATTCCATAAAATTTTGTATTTAGTGTACATATATTAGCTACACTAAATAAACCAAAATAAATCGAGTAATATACTACAATATTCTTTGCCTTTTTTTTTCTCTTTCTTTGTATTTAGTCTTTCTATTCGTTCTCTATCATCATGTGTGTGCTGATCTCCTTTAATTTTCCACTTATTCTAACAACACAATATCGTAAACTAGTTCTCTCACAGATCACGTAGTGCCGTAGTAAGATGAATACAAGTTCGGTTGCTCTCAATGAATAAGCAACTTATTACTTAACATGTCGTTTTTAGTTTTGTTAGAAATCATCATATAACTGAAACTTTAAACTAATACTACATTCAGCTTACTTGTCTGTTCAAATGAAATTCAAACTCAAACCGTTTGGTCATAAGTGGTTCTGGAAGCAAAATTGCATTTATGAAAAAGGGTAAAAATTTATCGTCAATCAACAATGTTTAACCTGAACTTATATTTCTTGTTCAATACTCTTATAAGTGCCTCACCAACCAAAATTTTCTACATGCGGCAGAAAATATGGGATGTAGATGACGACGAAGTTGATGTTGATTGTGGGCAGCACCAAAATCTGCATCACATACCAGTTGCTGTTACACCATTATGAAGCCCATTTGTGTCTGGAAAGTTTTGTCATTATTGAAGCATTATGAATTGGTAAGTTCGCCAAAAATCAACTCTGTCCCTCTCTACTACATATATAGGAAGTTATACTTAGCCATTAATTAGCAACAAAATTTTCCTACTATTTATTGTCAATAATCTCCCACCCGTCTCCACTATATACTGGCATGATTTGATTAATTGAAAGCTATTTAGATATTGTTCACACCTAATTCATTTTTAATAACATTCTTAAACAATTGGTTAATAAAAAATTTAAAATTATATTAAAATTTAAATCACATTAATAATAAAAATAATAAAAAGTGAAATTTAACTCTTTAAAATAAATAATCATATTTATTTTTTATTTTATATATAAAGCATAAAACGTCTCTTGGAGCATCATTTTTTAAGTAAATTCTTTATTTTTAAAAAAATTTAAACTTTCAAAAAGACTATTAGAGATTCTCTACCATTAAAATTATGAACATTTGAAGAAAAAAGTTTTTGCTGGTCTAATTTTTAAGATGTATATTTTTATTGCCATTTTAACAAGATGTAGAAACTTGAAATAATTTGATTTACATTTTCCTTTTTTACATATTTATTTTTTTCTTTTTATCGTATTTAATCCATCTCTTCATTCTATATAATCTTCAATAATCATCTAAAAAATGCAAATAATCCAATAGATGCAAAAATCAAGACACCGAAAGCCACACACAACATGTCTAATGTCCCTTCTGTCCTCACCTTCTTCTCCTTCCTCTCCCTCTTCATCTCCATGAACTCCTCGTGGCTTCTCCTCCTTATACTTCCCTTTTTGCCCCCGAATCCTCGTACCAAAATCCCCAAACTGTCCCTACCGTTCATATACATTCCGTCCATGTCCTCCACCTGCAAACTCACCTCCTTCACGTGCATTCCCCCACCTCGCGAGCCGTTTCCGCACGTTACCACTATCCCGCACTGCACAAACTCCGACGCCGATCCTCTCTCTCCCGCCAACACCACCGCGAACCGCGCGTGCACCTCGCCGCTCAGCCAGTGCTTCTGCACCGACACCTGCTTCTGGCTAGAGACATTCATCACTCTTCCTCCCGTGGGGTCCACCAGGATCCAGCTCAGCGTCAGGTCTTCCACCAGTTCCACCGTGGCGGATCCAGGCACCGGCGTCGGACACGTGTCCTTCGGATCCAACATGTCGATCCTAAACGGCGAGCAATTAAACCAGCCGGACTCGGTCTCCGTCTCTACTACCTTGCTGAAAATGACCTCGCCGCTGTGCCGGATATCGACGGCGGAGATTAGTTCAATTGGACGTTTGAGATTAGCCAGTGGAGTGACGGAGGGAGGAGGAGTGGGGAGAAGCGGGAATGACTGGGAGAAAAAAGAGCGCGGGCCATCAGAGAATGTAGAAATAACGTGGCGCATACGTGGCGTGCAGCTAGAAGGCCACGTGGAGAGGCATATGTTTGTCCAAAGATCTTGATTGGATGTTAGTGAGTTGAGCTCCGTTGAGGTGCATGACGTGGAGGCGAGAGTGGGACCGTCGAGTCGGGTCAAGATGTGTGTGCAGAGAATGTCCGGGTGCAAGGCGGAGATCGAGGCGGTGCCGCCGTCAGCGCTGGTCGGAGACATGGTGGGCAAGTGAGTCTCCGAAGAAAGTGGAAGTTATTTATGGGAGCGAGAATTTGTCTTGGGCTGTTTATATAGGGGGTGGGATAGGAAGGACTGAGGAAAAGTGTGGGTAGACTTAAATGCCCTTGGTTATTGGTCAAAATTACCATAAATGAGTTAACAGTTTTAATTATTGGTCACCGCAAAGACAAGGGGGGATAACATCAACATGGCGTGTATGCAGTGTGCAGGCTTGGTTGGTTAGTTGGTTTATCATTTCATTATCTTGGTTCTACAGGCCTCTCTTTCATTCTGTGATGGTTTGACTTTTTTTCTCACAACTTAAATGAATTTCGTTATCCATTAAATGGTTATAGCACCAATTCCACCTTAATGTAACTTGATATTTTGAGTCATAAATCGTTACTTCAACGAATCTATCATAACAAGAATTTAGTTCTGAATCCCATGAGTAATAACTATCAATAAAAAAAAGACTTAATACATAATTTATTCCCCAAATTTATATGTTTTCTTCTTTTGTCATTCTAAATTTTTTAGTGTTCAATTTACCCCCTGAACTTGTTAAAATTCTCTCAACTAAGAATTTTTTTAATGTGTTTGAATCTCAAAATCCTCTAATTTACCTTCAAATTATCACTCATAAATGTAGAAGGTCAAAAAAGAATAAAAAGAAATCTCGTAATAAACTCATAACTAATTAAGAAAAGTTGATAAATTACCTAGTTTAATTAAATTTAGGGAGTAATTGAGACAGTTTAAGTAAGTTCAATGAGTAATTGTGACAGTTTAAATAAATTTAAAGAGTGAATTAAATACTCAAAAATTGGAGTGTCAATAGAAAAAATCGTACAAATTTGAGGATAAATTATGTATTAGTCTATGAAAAAAAAGAGTCGTTGATGATCGCTCCAAAAAGTAATAAGTTTACTTGTGAATAAACAAACAGTCGAACATACAAGCTCTATTGTTCAAAAAATTTGTTCTTTCGACTATCCCCATATTATTTTTATTCATTCTCTATCAGTTGTCAACATCAATACACAATAAGGCAAGATTAATTTCACCAATTGACACCGTTGAATAAAGCAATGAGAATTAATAATAATTTTTATAACAGATGGATAAACGATTATTAAATTAAAATTTTAATTTTTTTTAAATTTAAAAATTTAATAATTATTATATTAAAATTATATGAGTAAACTTCATCTTAAATAAAAATTATATAATAGGACCTCATCGGCGAGGGTCACGGGATCCCCCTTCCTCCGTCCCTGTCAACACACCTTTAGTTTTAAAATTACAAAAATTCGAGAAATATCAAGTTCATTAAGCTATGCTCAAAATAATATACCTTTCTCCTACCCTTAAACCAAAAGTAACACTGCAGTGGCACTTTACGTACAAATAACCTGAAATTTGTTCAAAGCAATTATATTCCGAAAGGTCAAGAACAGGCCAAAAGGTGGAAAAGACCTTTGAATAAGAGCCTTCAATGGAGTGGAGAAGTCCAAGATGAGACTCAAATTAATTACTTTCTAGTTGCCTCCTATTAATGGCATGACCATTAAATCAACGTCAGACCCAATTTTTTATGCCTAAAACTTCGATTGATCAATTTTCTGTACATACACAAATTCCTCTTTAATCAAACAGATTTTTTGTCTGTGCTTTCTGATATTCTTGCGTATGATTAAACAATACTTATTTAGTTAATTAATCTGACACGCTTTGACAAAATAATCGGCAATGGATTTGTTTGTTCAAACCTCGTGTCACATCAGTGGGTATTATATATATTCGACATGTCGTTTTCATATGGCACAAGGGAGGAGTTGTGTTATATGCAGATGCATGACTACAATTTGTCTTACAAACTGGATTTTTCTTGGCATCGTTTCTAGTTGTTTCATCTTATTACGTTGTTGACAGTGTCCAATGTTATATTCCAGTTATACGATAGTTGCTTAAATTAGAGTGGTCAACGGAATCGTATTGGGAACCAAATTTTCAGTGAGGAGTTGATGATGTTTAAGTTTTAGAATTAGTATTTTTTTTTGTCTGAACTGCACAGTTTTTGAATCAATGCTCGTAGCTTTGAGATACATAAAAGTTTTTCTCAACTCTAAAAAATATTTATTGTCATTTGATCCATTTCGTTGAATTTTAAACTAAATGAGACAATACACCATCAATAAAAATGGAAAGGATTAATATTCACTTGTTTGGTATTAAAAATGAAACTATGTAGCATGTTTAGCATTAGAAGATCAATAAGGTATATAATTGGTTTGTTATTTTTTATAAGTGATTTTATTTATTTTTATCTAAAAGTGAATTCTCGATCCTTAGTACTAGAAATAACTCCACTATAAAGGATTAATTACATGATAGATGATGTTTGCGACCTTTCTTCTTAAACTAACGGACCCAAGCTATTTTTCTTAGATGTGTGGCAAAATTTGACAGTTGAACGGATAAATCTTTCAATACATACATAGCTTTTCAGAAGGATAAATCTCTTATTCAATCCTCAAACTTTCTTATTTTTCTCACCTAACTATTGTAGTTCCTTTTTCTCTCTCTTCGATTTTTCTGCTCTCCCCTCTCCCAACCGCCTTTCTCCTCTCCCGTCCGCCTCTCTCTCCTCTCGATCTACTCTCCCGCCGCCTCAACCTTCTCAGCGCCTCAACTTTCTCTGCGTTCTCTTGCATTCTTCTTTCTCTCTCTTCTCAACGCCTCAAACTTCTTTCTCTGCGTTCTCCGCCTTCGATCTTCCTTCTTTGCTGTCTGATCTGCCTTTTACACTCTCCGATATGTCTTCTCCACTGCGTTCTTCGCCTTTTCATTTCATTGCCACTACGGTTCTTTGTTCTTTGTCGTGTCGCGCCGCTTCGCTAGCTTTTCCTCTCTCGTCTACTCGCTTTCCACGGCCTATCACGAGTTGATCTAGTTTCCAAGAGTCAGCCTTCGACGACAACAAGGAGTGGCTGCCAAATTTGCATTATGGCGACGATTTTGGTGGCGGTTAGGGTTTCCCGATTTGCAATGGATACCCTAGCAGATCTTTATTTTTTTTTTGCATTTTAGCCCCCTTTTTCAGAAAAATTACTTTTAAAGTTTTGAAATTAGTGTAAAATATGGATGTAGAAAATATACAGATGTTTATTTATGATTGATTATTTTTAAGTTTATTATTTTTTTTAGATTTAGAGTTTGTTTATAAATTTTGAAAAGTTTATATTAAGTTTAATTAAGTTTATAGTCAGTTTATATAAAATTTATAGTAATTTTATATTAAGTTTATATAAAGTTGATACAAGTTTATATGAAATTATATAAAGTTTATATTAAGTTTGTAGTTTGTTGTTTTTTAGTTGCCTTAAAGTTTATTAAATATATTTTGAAGAATGTTTTTTGAAAAAGTTAATATAAAGGTTTATTTTAAGTAGATATTTAAAGGCATTTTTAAGTTCAACTTTATAAAAAAATTATTTTAAGTTGATATGAAGGTGATATTTAAAGGTTTATTTTACGTTAATATTTAAAGGCATTTTTAAGTTTAATTTTTCAAAAAAATTGTTTCAAGTTTATATTAAGTTGATATTTAAATTGAAAAAAGTACTCTAAAAAAATTTAAAAATAAAATGAAGAAAAGTATATTTCAAGTTGATATTAAATTGATATTTTAGTTGAAAAAATTATCTAAAAAAATTAAAAGGGCTAAAATGAATAAGAAAATAAATGGCAGGGATAAAATTTAAAAAAAGGGAATATCTGTGCGTAATGTAAGGAAAATAGGGGCTGCCATGTGAAATGAGAAACAATACGTTGGAGTGAAAAGAAAAAGGTCGTGCCATTTGTTTGTAATAAATTTCAAAAAGTATAATTTTTATAATCAACCCCAGTATAAATGAACTAAGTCCATGGTCTTTTGACCGTTTTGTTCAGATAATTAAATTATATTTTTAAGACAAAAGGCTATATAATTAAATCTAAATGCTTTGTTACTCTTCAATAATGATTCTAGGAAATTAAGCATCGAAAAGAACGGATGAGAAACAAATATTAATTGAAAATATTGGCATATCCATGATTTTCAAAATAATTTTTTGTGGCTAATTTGTTTTTTAAAGAATGTTTCTGTGGTTAATTAATCATAGCTTCATGAAAATAAAGTCATCAATTGACGTTATACCTCCAAATTATTTTAATTTGATGTCAGAATCACATGGACACAGCTATCTTGGCATGATACTAATATTTCATTTGATAGCAACTTAATTATGATTTTATTTTATTTTTTGCTTACGTGTGAATTATTTGACTTCATTATTAATTTATTTTTTGATCGATGACTTGCCAATGAATTAGAGATAATATTTACATCATAATATCCGATTTAACAAACAATCCAATGACACATCGATGACGATGATATTAAGTAGCAATCAAAATTTTATCCCCAAATCTTAAAAAATAAATGCAGCTGGATCTATTATTACGAACCATTTAATTTGCAGTAAATTAAACACAGACAAATTTGCTTTGATGAAGTCAACACTGAAATAAGGTAAAACAGTCGATTTATTGATTTATCATGAGATAATTAAATGAGCAGTCTAGATATATATTTTTATTTTATCTGTTAAATGTATTAAAATAATAAAAAATGAAACCAAAAAAATTCAATATACAATATGTTTGAATTTATACATAAAAATTTATTGATGTGACACACGGGTTTGGTCTATATTCTCTGCCCTAATCAAACATAACATGAAAATCGGACTTTTGAAGCTAAATAAGAAGTAAATTAGAATCTAAATCCCCCCAACAACAAATTTAAGTAGTACTGCATTTGTTATTTAAAGGTAAGTAAATTATATTTCACCTCTTAATCACTATGAACTAACTAAATCTTCAAAGGAAAGAGTCCCCAACTTCCACTGTTATAAGAAAAATTACCTCACGAGCTAATTTAGTTTGGTTGATCTAGTCTGTAGATAGCAACACTAACTTTCAATTAGGTTAAACTGACCCAAAAAGCAGGTGGAGGGTGCTATAGCCTATAAGGGAGGATTGAAAACCAATCCAACTACAAATTTATTATTGTTAAAAAGTAAGAGCAATTATTTCATTGATCTTTAGGTAATTAAAACAAGTGAGAACAAACTCGTTGACACTAGGGATTTAAAGAACAAGATTTATAGTATAATTTGATATGGTGATTCGTTTTCCTTATACATCGTTTTATTTGTTCCATTAAAAATTGAACTCTTAATTTTTTTTTTATTTTAGAGAAGACTTTAGTATCAATAAGTTAAAAGCTTATTAATGGTAATATATGGTGACTTGTTGCTAATTAAATAATATATTAGAGAAGCCTATTAATTATGCTTATTAATTATTTATTTATTTTGTCATTGTCTATGCACATTTATCATTTATATCGTTGAAAGATTGTCTTTTGGTTCTTCATGTATTTTGTTATATCACTAATTTTCATTTGTATTTGCAGCAGGTTATTTGACTTATCTGAATTTCTGCTGTTGTTTTTTTTTTTTCTTAAAAGAGTTTACTTGCTTGATTGGAGAGTCCATCCACAAAGACATTCTCAAGCTCCCCCATATTGTCCACTCTCTCCTCATTTGTTCTTGAAGAACTTAGTATAAAAAACCTTTTTAGTTTGTTGGTGTGGGAAAAATAAATTTGTAGCATAAGTTTATTATTTAATTTTTAATTTTAGTAATATTTTCTAATTAAATTAATTAGAAAACTACCACTTACTGTAAATAGCATGGGCAAAAAATGCTATTTTTTAAATAAAAATGACGGTACCTCATTAGATATTATTAATTATCTTCACTTGTGACTAAGGCAAGGCATATGAGCCCGACCCAAAAATAGGGTCAGACTGGACCAATATTTTGTGGCCCACGGCCTGGCCCAAAGATTTTGTAAATAAAATAGGGTAAGGTCTGGGCTTATACTTTGGCCAGGCGGCCAGGCCCGGCTCGACCCGATGATATATGTTATATATATATTTTATATTATATGTATATAATATATATAGTATATTAATATTAATTTGATGTATTATGTATTATAAATTAATAAAAATAATGTTAATTATAAATTTAAGTGTTGTTTAGTATTTATTAAAGTATAATTTATATAATAAACTATATGTTAAATTTTATTTTGATTAAAAAATATAGAATATTATTTTTAAAAAAAAATCGGCCTGCTGGCCAGCCCGACCCAACCTTTTGGATGGACGGGCTTGGGCTGGGCAGTCAGCCGGCATGACCGGGCCGAGCCCTTATGACCGAGCTGGGAAAATATCCTCCAGTCCGACCCGGCTCGGCCCCGTGCCCAACCCTACTTATGATAGAAGAATACCATGATTACAACTAATGAATTTATCAAAATGCTAGTTTAGACAAGGTTAAGACACCGAGTAACACTTAATGCATTGGGTTGAGAATTCGATTGATTCCTCTTATAAGGGGAGAATCACACTTTTATAACAACTTAGAAAAATAATTTTCAAAAATGACATCTCAAAAACTAATTTACAAAAATGTCAGATTAGAGAAACTGATTTATAAAAATATCATTTTCGATCTCCAGGGGTCTCTACTAGAAGTCTTGGTCTCTACTGATAGTCTCTACTGGAGGTCTCCAGTAACTCAAGGGAGTCTATATTGGAGGTCGGGGTCTCCAGGAGTTTTTACTGGAGGTCTCCATAGGTCTTCAGGGGTTTCTACTGGAGGTCTTTAATGGTCTCTACCAGTGGTCTTGAAGGGTTTTCATTAGAAGTTTCCAGAAGTTTTTACTAACATTAATGTAATATTTTTAAATTTTATAATTTACAAAATGATATTTTTATAAATTAAAATTTAAATATTTTATTTTTATAATATAAAAACTATAGAACATATTATTACAAATTAAAAATTTTCAAGGGGCATGAATAATTAACTCTCTTATAAGAAGACAAAAAAACTTCGAATCATGTTTTATTGGGCCCAGTAACACCAAATGGTCCATGGGCATCTATTATCGGTCCATTCCGCAATCGCATACCAATGGATGAGGCGCCCTTCACTCCACGTGGCAAAACCAGGAAAGCGTCACGGCATCCAATCACGTACTCCAAAAATCAGACCCCGTCGTCGGGTCTGTGATCATCCGTTTCTCCACGTCTACGGATAAAGGCTTTCTGCCACGTCAGCACCTCTCCCTTCACAGACCGAAGCACAACCAAAAAGGGAAAGAAAAGAACACCCTCATCTTTCCCCGCTATTCTCATTCCGTCTTCACCAAATTTTCCCGGGAACCAAACAGAAAATCCCGCTCCTCCGAAGTTCTCGCTTCTTAGTTTCACATGGCTGTCAAGCTGCAACATCGCAGCTTCATACCTTCGAGGTAATTATCTCTTAACTTACTAGTTTTGAATGAGATCTTAAAGGGCATGACAGGAATTTTAGAATATGGTCGGAAACAATCAACCGAGAATTGAATTCAGTGTGTTAGGATGTGTCAGTAGATTAAAATGTTGAATGAATTGTTAATATTGTGTGTTTTTTCACAAGTATTGTCAATATTGTGATTAAGTGTTGTTTGTTTTATTTTTTAAAATTGGATCTCTGCTTAGTGCTTATCGAGTAGTGTACTGAGTTGGTTGAATGTGATTGGAGCTTATGCTTCAAAGTTGTATTTTCAGCTCCAAACAACCACGGAATTCGATTGGGAACGTTATGGCTTGCGAGAGGGTGGCTCATCTAGATTACCTGTTGAGTAATTGGGGTAGTCCGAGGAAAAAGTTCATTATGAAGGTTGCTTTGTTGGGCAATGGTAATGGGATGTTACATTACCAGTTGATGGGTAGTAGGAAACAGAATTCATCGCATCGTCTTGTCACGCTTGCATCGACTGATGATGGTGTGACCGTACATGGAAGCCCTCATTCTAGTACCAGTGGTGATAATGTGGAGGAGATGAGAGTGAAGCTTAGTCAGTCGTTGCAAGGTGAAGATTATGGTGAAAGACTTGTTCAGTCTTTGCATGATGCGGCGAGAGTTTTCGAGTTGGCAATTAGAGAACATAGTTTGCGATTTAAACTGTCTTGGTTTTCGATGGCCTGGCTTGGTGTTGACAGGAATGCGTGGGTGAAGACCTTAGCTTATCAGGTTTGTTTTGCGGTATTGAGTTTATAATTGATGGACTACTAATAACACGGTCATTATCAAATCACAATTGGTTATGTGAAATTTCTCAAAGAAAATTTAGATGTGCATGCTGCTCATTGAAGTAGTGCATTGAGCAATGAATTCTTCTAAATGTTGTTTTGTTATCAAGTTATTGTAAAAATTTGGTTAGTTCATCTAATTTATTCATGATGTTACAGGCTTCTGTGTATTCCTTATTGCAAGCAGCATGTCAGATTGCATCCCACGTTGATGGTAGAGACAGAGACACAAATATTTTTGTTCAAAGGAGGTACTGGAATATTTATTTTTGGTCACCACCTCATGGCTACCCTGTAACAATTCAAGCATTCAGAATCTTATCAATTTTAGGTGCTCTATTGCTCATTTCAGAATTTTGCATCCTGTTCTGGCAAATCAGTTCATGTTTTATAGAGCTGAAAGATAATTATTTACAATTCCCTCTAGCAAATAAGGATATTGGCTGCTGATTGAGGTTATCTGGTTTAACTTTATGGTGCAAGTTATAATATAGCACATAACATTTTATCATTTTCACAGCTGTATTCCATAGTTTTTTAGACCATCAAATAATTGGCTTCCTTTTGTAACAGGAAGGCCATTGTACACCTAGACATTTTTGAATTTTCAGTTGCTTTTTGTCAAAATGATGGGTAGAAAAAGAAAACTGTCTAATTGTATCTTTGAGTTTTCTATTGACCCTAGTAATTTAGTCAATCCCTTTATATGATTGTGGATGCAGTTTATTGCGGCTATCTGCTCCACTGGAGAGCATAATGAGGGAGAAATTATCAGTGAAGCAATCTGAAACCATTGAATGGTTTTGGTCAGAACAGATTCCTGCAGCAGTGGCATCCTTTGTTAATTATTTTGAAAGGGACCCACGCTTTACTGCTGCCACTTCAGTGTATGGTGTCATCTCTCGTTCATAGATGTTGAGGTTTTCCACATTTGTATATTCATGTAGAAATAAAAGGTTAAGTTGATTTATGTCAGGTTTGGAAAAGACATTACCTTGAATTCAGGCAAGGGAAGTGATATTTCATTTCTGTTACTCGCACTGACTTGCATTGCTGCAACTACAAAACTTGGTGCCTCAAAAATATCCTGCCCACAGTTCTTTTCAATGAACTCAGAGATAACTGGTAGCTTGATGGACATGCTGATTGATATAATTCCCATACGGCAAGCTTATCATTCTGTAAAGGATATTGGTCTACGCAGGGAATTTCTAGTTCATTTTGGACCTCAAGCTGCAGCTTGCAGAGTAAACAATGATTCTGGCTCTGAAGAGGTTGTTTTCTTGGTTAATCTTGTACAGAAACAGCTGCAGCAAGCTATAGATAGGGAGAGGATATGGTCAAAACTAACAACATCTGAAAGTATTGAGGTCAGTTCTCCAAATGGTAGCTTATTAGTTTAGAGGTGCATAATTTCCTTAACTGTATACTTAATTATAGTTTAGGTGAAACTCATCATTTAAGGAGTGTAAATCTCAAGTTTCAAGCACCAGGCTTCTACTACCTTGGATTCACGACATAATTGGAAGAATTGAATATAGATATCAATGTATGATTTTGGTTTTGGTGTAAAAGGATATTGGTGAAACTAAGGGTGTGATTTAGTGATAGGCTCACCATTTCCCTCTCAAGCCCTTGTAAATATGTCACTACATGGACTTGGCTTGTTATTGGCTACTTTGACACTTTTCAACTGAAAATAACAAATTTATGTTTTCAATTTAAATGGTTTTAGAAAGGCAAATGCTGACTTAATGCAGGTCTTGGAGAAGGATTTAGCCATATTTGGATTCTTCATTGCTTTAGGAAGAAGCACCCAAGCTTTTTTAGCTGCAAATGGATTTGATGTTATAGATGATCCCTTTGAAGGCTTTATTAGGTAGCTTTCCAACTTTGCTTTGTATTTTGATTCCATGTTGGTTTTTTAGTTTTGTTACATACTGAATTGAGGGATATCCATTGCAGGTACCTTATTGGAGGTAGTGTCTTATACTATCCTCAGCTTTCATCAATAAGTTCATATCAATTGTATGTAGAGGTCAGCGGTCATGGTCATCATCATTTCACAAATTTAACTCTCAGTTGACATAAGCTGAAGTGTGTTTGCATTTCCACATCACAGGTTGTTTGCGAAGAATTGGACTGGCTTCCTTTCTATCCAGGAAGCAATGCCACCCCACAACAGTCTCATGGTCATAAACATAAACGAGAAGGTTCCCCAAATGCTGAAGCAATCCCTCAAGCATTAGATGTCTGCTCTCATTGGATGCAGAGCTTCATTAAATATAGTAAATGGCTGGAAAACCCTTCTAATGTTAAGGCAGCACGATTCCTGTCTAA
>CAODLS011779297.1:0-10534 GCA_948243855.1 Flueggea neowawraea | reverse complement strand
AGATGGCCTTCATTGCTCAGTCAGCTATCAATTACTCCAATTTGGCACAGGTGCATGCAGCAGAAAATGCAAAGGGCTTTGATGAAATTGAGTTTGACAAGGTGCTTAGGAAGAAATTTGCTCGCCGCGATGAGGAGTATGATTCAATGCTTGGTGTTGTCCGTGAAACACCTGAACGGCTTATCCTTCCTGACAATATAATGCCAGATAAAGTGGCCAAAACTGCTTGAAGTTTGATCATCTCATTGTAGGCTACCCCATGAGTTTAGATTTAAACGGTACCAGATCTTTTGGTTATGTGAGGTTTTAAAGAAATGGCTGATTTTCAGTTAAAATAATTGTTGAGACCGGGTCCAGGCTGAAGTGTTCAGGTCAAATGACGAAACACAATTCGGGCATATGGTTATGTTCACATCTTCTTTGTTTCAGATACTTGGCAAAACAGTTGTTCAGAAAGAGCAGAAAAATGGAACTCATTTCCGGATGTTTTTGTCATCGGGGAAAGCCAGATTGTATTTGTACTTCCATTCCACTCCTCATTTGCTTTCATATGTTAACCAGAAATAAAAACACGTGGAATCAAAATGAATTCAACCATGCCTTCAATTTTCTTTTAATTGAATCCTTACTGAATTTTAAAACCCTCTAGCAAAGGCCGTACCACTTCACCACAGTTCTCGTTGTGTGTGGTGATGCAGTTTCTCGTTAAAATGTTGTGTTGGTGCTGTTTTAGACACCAAAAAGAATGGCTGGTTTCTATTTGCAATCATTAAGGTCAATGTGGAGGTTGCTTGTATTGTAGAATACTTCAAATCTGTATGTAAACAAGAAGATTGACCTGTCCTGTGTTTGAAGCCTGATTCAACTAATCGAAGATTAACTCCAATAGTTAAATCCCTGTTTTACGAGTTGTAATAATTGCACCACTCTGTGTCCTAAACCAAGCCTGCTACTTCTACATGGCACCATGATTAACAGCAAATGGAATATTTCTGCAGCGCTCCCTCATCATCTACATAAATGACCAATTCACAGTAATAAAATCCATTATAGCTAAGCAAGTCATTCAAGTAGAACCACAAACTATGGAGTATGTAACTTATGTTTCTCTTGTTTTAGGATACAGTTCGTGTTTGATGTTTGTAATCCAATTGTTGAAAGAATGTTAGTAGATGGTCAAGAACGGCTGGTGGTTAGGACTTGAGGATAGTCAAAAGGATGAAACTTATTTTCCCTTCCTTCCTTTTCTTTCCTAAGAGGGTTCTTTATCTTCAGCATGGATTGGATTAGGATTTGCCCACCTCACCCATTAACACTAATTATGAACCTTTCTTCGTGTCTGGCCCATATATTAAATCAGCTTCACTTGCCAGCATTGGGTGATTGATTAGTGTCTTTAAATTGAGAAACTATTAATACTCTAATCAGCAACGCTTCCACTAGTTTTTGTGCTTCATCAGATTTAATATGTTTGACTGATATAAAAAAATAATTCGACCAGCTCCGGCATCTCAGTATGTGCCCCCACTAATCCTTCTAAAACCAAATTCAAAAAAAAAAAGACTACTAGCACCTTCGCATGTATAATACATTCATTTCCACAGAGCTGAACAAAACTTGAAGCCTACTACTGGCATCCATTGATTACTAGACCAAATCACATGCATTATGTTATTATTAAATGTATTATATTAATTCCCAGAATGATGACTTTTTGAGCTTTTATTCGAGATAAAGTGGCCAACACAACTACACAAGGGTCCCATAGGCATAAGAGCCCTTCTTTGGCATTGGTAATTGGTTTCAGCTATTCCCAGGAGGACCCAATTGGGATTTCAATTATTTAAACTTTTTTTAATTGTTTCTTTTTGCTTTTTTCCTCTCGCTGATGCATTTATCCTTCGTTCTGTCCATATGCCATTTGATTGGTCTTCCCATTTAAGATAATACAAAAGCTTGAAAAGATGAATTCTTGAACCACTTGAACAGTGTGAATAATATTTGAATCTTTTGCTTTGTGTTCTTGGGTATAATTTCTTGGAATCTTTGTACTGAAAAGAACAATATTTATCAATTTATTTACATGGAGCAAATCTGGTTTTGCCTACATTGTATAGTGAAAGCTTCCAAAGTAATCAAAAGAAGATACTGTCATTCGTGTAAATCATATTCTGATTCCAACAAACCAAGCCAATTTAGAACTTTTTCATTATCTTGTCTGAAAGAAGAATCCTAGGAAGTAGGACCGACTTTAAGTCAGATTCGACTTTCGTTCTTTTTCTTTTTAAGAACCAAAACCGAACTAAAAAATTAAAAGAACCGAACCGAAAAAACCAGAATTCCAGAATAAAACGTTTCTATTCTTCGGATCTTTCGATTCGGTTAAACCGAAAGGGTTTCAGTTCGACTCTTAAAACTTTTTTCAAAAACCTCACCTTAAGGCTCAAGCTAGGCTCGCTTATGCAGCTTAGCTCGCAGAGGAGCAATTGAAGCAGTACTTCCTTATCCGGCCCGGCCAATAAAACTGAAGCACGTATTTTTTAACACAACACAAAAGAGCTTTTTTCGTGCAATGGTTCCTCCGCTGCTCCTTTATTTATTTATAGTCTGTTAGGTCCCCGTCTCTCTCAATTTTGTTCGATGTGGGATGAAGGCTCTTCGTTTTTAGTCTTTCACCCTTGGCTCTTGCTTCCTTTTTCCAGCAGAACATGGAAGTTTTTTTTTGAACTGGAAGCACGTGGAAGTTTAAACATACAAAATATATGTGAAATCATTATCATGCTAAGCCAACCAATAAATATTTCATATAGTTTATATAAAGAAATATTTTAGACATCTAATTTAATTATTTGTTTGATTTCAGTTTTACTCTAATAAATAAATTTTTAGTTTGTTTGTTTAAAAAAATCATAACATAAGGAGATATTTTGATCATATATATTCTATCTTCACTAATAAATCAATTATTATTTTAAATATTAATAAGTTTTAAAAATTACTTTCTATGTGCATTAGTGTTCTAGTTATAAATATATAGTTAATGACAAATGAAAGCTTTTTTATAGTTGTAATTTAAAAATTTAAGTGGTTAATAATTAGTAATAATTGTACTAATGTTCAAGAAACAATAATATTTGTGCGTTATACTACTAAATAACCTTCAAGAAACAGTAACATTTACTATGTATATTACCTAATGACATTTAGTGTATAATAGTTTAGTGTTTAAGGTTTATGATATATAGTTTATGGTTAGTCTATAAACACTACAAGTAGTTTATAAGGTTTGGGATATAGAGTTTATGGTTAATATATAAACACTAAAAGTAGTTTATTGAGTTTATAGTATAGAGTTTAAGGAATAATATATAAGGTATATAGTTTAGGCTATAGACCATAGTATATTATAACTTACAAAAAAGTTTAGTTTAGTTATATAGAGTGTATATTCCTATATAATAATATAAATGATCTTAAAGTCGAGCTATTTAGTGTATATTCGTATATAATAATATAAGAATACATTAAATGAGTCTATTCACGAGCTTGTTCACAAGTTTAGTAAACGAGCTAGTTCACGAGCCTACAATTGAGTATGTTCATGAACACACAAACGAGCCTCGTTCGCGAGCTTTTCGAGCTGAGCTTTCCAGTGTTCAAGCTCGGCTCGTTTACGAAGTCGAGCTTCAAATTTTTTTCAAGCTCGACTTATTTATTATCGAGCCAAGTCGTAAACGAGCTTTTACCAAGCCGCTCGCAAGTAGCTTGACTCGTTTACACCCCTAGTCGTAACGACAACATGGGCTTGAAAGATAAATATTTCTTTAGTAGATACAGCTAAGTGTGATCCCAAGTCTGTTAGGTTCCTAAAAAAATTTTGCACCAAGAAAAAGAAAAGCAAAAAGAGAGCTTGTGGTATTTGTTCCAAATAACGATTCTGCCATAATTCCTAAGAAATTGGCACCAAAGAAGAATGATCCAGGTGCAAATATTTATGTGCTCAATCATGGGAAAGAATAAAGATTCAACTTCATCCAGCTAAGAAGATATTAAATAAGTATTTCTTAGGAGGCAACCTAAGGTTTTTATCATTTCATTTTTCTATTTATTTTCTTTTTGATTTTTAATGTCTTCGTCTTTCATCCCAAATCTCCGGAGAATTTTTTATGTCACTTGGTTTCGAGTTTGGTTATTTTCAGCGTGCACATTTAAGTGGAATGCATGAAGATGAGACTTTGAAGACTAAGCGTGGGTAAAACACGACAGTCAAAAGGGGAATATGGGGACCAAGCACAAAAAGGGAAGCGTTTCGCATAAAAAGGCATCAGGTCAATTCACTTCGATGCGCACCGTTTTGAAAAAAAATGAAAACTGTGCAAAGGAGCAAAACACTCATCAGCTCTAGACATCGTCGTTTTGTCTCAAGGACCGCCAACACCTTGATACTAGATAAGCTTTTCTTCAGTCTTTCACTTTTTCAATTTTTATTTTATAGTCTTTGTACATTGTGGACAATGTGAATTTTAAATGTGGGGAGGGGGATTTATTTGTGTTTTTCAATTTTTATTGTGATTTTTATTTTTGATTTTTAAGTATTTTTGTTGAATTTTTAAAATTTTCATGCTAGTTGTGTTGTTTTTGTTTATTTGTCATGTTTTAATTCTTGTTGCATTTGCATGTTTATAGGTAAATTTCCTGCTCAGTTTTATGTGTTGTTGGTGTGAGTTTGTCTTTAAACATTAGATAATTTAAAACTTTAAGTGTCTTAAATTTCCAAAATCCCTCATATACCTATTTGTGTATGACTTGGAATTCTATGCATCTTAACTTCAGGACAAAACAACTCCTAGTAATAGAGCCAAAAATGAATGTTTAGATTTACACAAACCCATGAGAGAATTTGAGACTTAAACACATTCTATTTTCTTGTTTTGTGTATAATTGATCATTCAAAGTAGGACCCTACTAGGATTTGTTATGAAATGCATTTCAAAGACCACACCATTTTAATTGAAACATCAAAACGACAAAAGACATTGTTTGTTAACCCTTTGTTTCATCCTCTTTTTTCAGTATCTACCCTTTATATCTATCCATAGTTTTCCCACTTTAAGCCTTAGACCTTTTCTTTGTTTTAAACCTGTTTTCACCAATCCTCATTTTGGTTCAAAAACTTCATCATTTGCACCCTAACTTGAGAGACATTTATTAGTGATACATTGTCAAGTTAATTTGTATGTTAATGCTTTGAGTTAATTTGATATTGGACATGTCTCTTACATGATTTTCAGTGCTTGAATTGTAAATGAACATGGCTTTCCAGATTTGATATATTATTGGAAAAAGTGATGTTTCTGGAAAAAAAAAGAGAGAAAAAAGAAAAGAAAAAAAAAAGATCTGATAGGTTGTATTTTTTCTTGAATATTCGATACAAGTCGATTTGGGTATTACACTATATGGGGATAATAAGGGTAATTGGGATTTAAGGTTCTTAATTATTTTAAGTGATTGAATGCTAGAGGACAAGTATTGTATAAGTGTGGGGAGATTTGATAGGTTGCATTTCATGCATATTTTATGTTGCATTTTATGTTTGTTTTGCATAATAAATTATTATTATTTATGCGCTTTTATGTATTATTTGCTTCTTTGATTGTTTAGGTGGATGATTTGTGAAACATAAAGAAATGGAGCTATTTTGGTGTTAACTGCACTACGACATGACCATGTCGTAGAAGGCGTGAGGACTGGGCTGACTTACTTGCATTAGACTGTGCGCTGGAACTGATGGGCCTTGGGAATTGAGACTCATAGACAAAGATGAAGGCTTTTTAAGTGTTTTTTTTACTATTGGAACAATACATTATTATTATTATTATTATTATTATTTTATCAATTTTATTTAGAATAGGATTAGGTTTTTATAAGGTAGCCACATATATACTATTATTAAGTGTGGAAGATGTCTTCTCCCCCTCCTTCTCATTCACGCATGTTCTTAGGCAGACAAAAAACTTAACTTTTTTGGTTTTCTTCCTTTAGCATGTGTAACTAAACTCCTTTTTCTAGTTAAGGTATTTTCAAAGTTCAATCTGCTAAGGTTGTGAGACTATTGTTTTAATTGTTATTAAGTGATTCAAATATTTGTTCAATTTCTGTGCTTGAGTTCTTTTATTATTGCTTGTGTTGATTGCATGATTCCGCTGGTTGTGTGATTAATCAAATGATATATTGCTATTGAAGATTAGTTGGTTCTCGTTAGTATTAATCGAGGTAGCAAATAACATGCATGAATGTGGTTGGACAACTGTCAATGTTATGGAATTAAATGATATGGTTTAAATGATTTACAATGTTTCTGAATTCATTGGTTAGTATATGGGTCTTTTTAGTTCTTACAGCTATCATTAGATTAAACCTTCTCAAGGCGTCATGGGGTTGTCTAGTTGGTAAGGAAAATAGGATGCAGGGAGTCTCGGGGCTATCGATCAAGGAAGAAGGAATTTGTTACTTGAATGCATCATCGGTAGCTATAACTCTATCTATTTAAATGCTTGATATTGATTTTTAGTGTTTGTGATCAACCGATTGGATTGAAAGGAGAAGTACCTTAGCTAGGTTTTTAATATTATTGAATTTTCATCAGTTTTGTTGCTGCGATTTATTATTCTTTTCATTGCGAATCTTTATTTTTTTAGTTTCCATTCTCGGATTCAATCATATTTTCATCAACTTTATTTTTTTGTGCTTCGGAAAATAAGCAACTCTACATTGATCTCTATGGTTCGACCATGCTAACCGCTTTACTCTAATATTGTTTTTGAGCTGGTTAATATTATTTTGGTCAGTTTAACACCCTAACAACAATCAAGCCCTTTGAACCCAATACCTTAACCCAATTACACGTATGAGAATAACAACAAAGTATTTACAAGTGCCTAACAATGATGGTGGGACTTTAGGATAAGAGATAAAGAAAAAACTACTGACACAATACTAGTTTTGACCTCTTTTGGGAGCTTTCAACGATGGTGAATATAAGCTTTATAAACCAAGGAGAGAGGCTCTTAATTCTAAAGTCTGGAGTCCATTTTATATAGTCTTGAAGGTGTTTGAAATTGTTCTAACAATTGGAGTAGCGTTGAAAATCAGTCATGAAGTTTTTTGAATGTTGTTAGATGCTGTCGGTCGACTACCAAGGTTTGTTGCCACTTTTGTGCACTTGGGGAGTCGAATACCAAACTCTATCGGTCGACTACCAAACTCCAAGTATTCTTTATTTGACATTTGTACTAAAAAAATCTGACTTGTTAATGATAAAAAGGCGTGTTGATTAAGTTTTAGGTTGATCATGACTTCGTCGATCAACTACCAAAATTCGTCAGCCCACTACCTGATGACTTTGTTGATTCTGCCTTCCATTAGTCAACTAACATAGGTGTCAATTGACTACCAACTTTCGTTCATCTTTTGGATTAATTCCAGATTGTATTTTAACTTCTGCCAGTCGACTCCTGGACCTAAAAACTTGGCTTTTAGGAAATTTTCTTAGTCAATTTGATTTTGTTCATCTCTAATATTTTTCTCATAATCAAAACCAATTTAGGATTTGTGAAGTAGTCCAACAAAATTTTCACCTATTTGGAAGGGAATCCGAAGAGTTTGTATGGCAGATGATGAAGTTTGGCGCTTCTTTTTCTGTATCAACTTAAAACCATTGTGAGGGATGGATGCTCTCCTTCTTTCTGGAATGAGATTTGGCTAGGTGACTCTAGTTTGGTTGCTTCCTTTTCATCCCTTTTTCGACTTTCTTCAAGGAAGGATGCACATGTGAATTAGTTTTTGCCGCTACTCACCTCCATCCTTATTGATGTTCTATCTCAGGATATCACTTTATGGCCCAACGTTTGCACATTTCTGAGCAAGGTGAGCTCAATCGTCTTTGTCAGGAAGTGGGTTATGTCATTCTTGAGACAAGTATGATCAGTTTACTTAGGTTTTGACAAAGCAAGCTTATATTGTTGGCTCCTTCTCCAAGTATTTAAAGCAACTCTATATTCCTTCTCATGAACAATCTCTTTATTTGCAATGTTGGAATTCTTGTGCACCTCATCGGGTCAAGTTTTTCACTTGGTTAATGATTCGAGGTCGTTTTCCAACCGTGGATTTTCTTCATCGCCAAACTTGTTGCCTTCTAAAGGTATTTCTTGCTTTTTTGTGTGATTTACCAGAAAGCATTGACCATTTGTTGTTGCATTCTAACACAATCTATTATCTTTGGTGCCAAATCTTCAATTTGTTTGGAATATCTTTTTGTGTATCGCAATTTGCAACAACCTTTTTCCACCAATGGCCGAAAGTTTAGAGACAAATTTCAAAGGCAGTTCATGGTTACATTGTGGCAACTTCTATTTTGGCAAGTTTGGAAAACGAGAAACCAAATTATCTTCTATGCTACTTCTTTTGATTCTTGGGAGAGTGTTATTTATAAATGTTTTTGTCTTTTTGGATTTTACATGTCTTCTACTGGCAGAGACTTTGTTCACCCGAGGGAAATTTTTTTATAGATGTCCAGATACAATCTTTTTTTTTTTGGTTCAATCACCCGGTATTTGGAATCCTCTAGGATCCGACTAATCTAGATTCGAACCGTGTAGGATCTCGAAGGGCAGCAAAAGTCTCCCTAAAAAAATTTAAAGGTACATGCGTATCTAAAACTCGAACCCGAGACATCTGGTTAAGATGAAAGAGTTTTATGCCAACTCATCCACACCCTCCTAGATAAATGTCCAGATACAATCTTTAGTTGGAATTCAATGTAACTTTTTGGATGTTTGCACTTCTCTTGGATTGTTATTATCATGACTATAGTGGTAGCCCTTGAAGCATGCCACTTTTCATGTGGTGGAAACGCGAAAATTTTGCCTGGTCATTGATTTGATGGCAGAGGATTAATATATTGTGCATACCTACTTATCAAAAAACCAATATTGTTGATGCTATGTACACTTTTGTAGCTTATACATAATTCTATGTACAAACATATGATACCATGATACTAAGCACAAGTTGCTATTTTTTAATCTATTTTTTTAATTAGTGTCAATTTTCAAAAGGTTGAGATTGTGAGAGATGATGTAAAGGTTATCATCAGTGCTAAATGATTGAAGAAGGTTGTCCTCTTGCTTGGGTCAGGGACAAGCAAAAAACACGTGAAGGCTGTAATTAGCCTCTTATTTCACGAAATTGAACGAGGAAACGAGAAAAATGGAGACAAAATATGATCGTTTTAGCTCATCGAGAACCTCAATATTTGTGGTTCTCGATGAGCTAATTGCATTACAACTGCAATACGCTTACCACTTACCAACATTATTGTCTGCGCCTTCTGTGGCACAAGCCTTTATGGGTCTCGAAGATTCTTCTTTAGTGGCTTTCCACTCGCCGGATTCCGAATTGTTAATTTTTTTTTGATAGTTCCGAATTGATTAATTATCATTTTAGATTGAGACAGTAAAAAAAAAAACCTTCATTTATTTAAAATGTTTAAATTTTGTCTCATAATGTTCTGTATTAAACTCAACATTTTCTAATAACAATATTTACGAAAATTACTGTATTTCTAGCCTGACGTTTAAAAACTTATGAAAAAAAAATCAATCTCAATCCATCTGCAAATATAGCACTAGTTATTCTACCGTCAAAACATTTATTAATGATAAAGATGTGAATCAATAAATAAAACATTCTATAGTATTGATAGCATAGAGTCACTACTCTTCTAAATTAGAAAATGAACTTATAGGTTTCAAAGAAAAAAAAAAGAAAGGAGTTAATAAATTGGAAAAGACGAAAAAGAGAAATGAATATATCAATTAAAAAAAATGATTAGGGGATTGTTCTTTGCAATTTGCATATTAATCTCTTGGCAATGTCTTGCACATGCTGCATATGCACTGCATTTGCAAAGAATGTCGAATGTTTGCAAAGGGCTGTAATCGAGCGCGCCGAGTTCGAATACTTGGTGCTCGAGCTCAGCTTGGCTAAAAAATTTCGAGTTCAAGCTCTAATTTGTGTTCAAGCTCATGCTCGTATATTTCATTTGGTGTTCGCAAACTACTTGAGCTCGAGCTCGTTTAAAGCTCATTTTTTCGTTCGCGAGCTTAGCTCGTTTAAAGCTCGTTATAGGCTCGTTACAAGCTCGTTTAAAGCTCGAATTTTTCGTTCGCGAGCTTAGCTCGTTTGACAACTCGATCCAAGCTCAGCTCGACTCGGCTCATTTTAAAGCTCGACTCGCTAAGGAGCTCGAATTCAACATATAAAACAACATTTTTTAACATTCACCTTTCAACAACCAAAAATACCAATATTTTTAGATGCATACATAATACATGTAATAACTAATAAATCATAAATACATAGAATAATCCACAAAACAAGCCTAATTCATCTAAATAAATAAATAACATAAGTACATGATACATATAATGATCCTCAAAACAAGCCAAATTCATCTAAATAAACAACATAACAA
>CAODLS011779197.1:0-14789 GCA_948243855.1 Flueggea neowawraea | reverse complement strand
TTAATTGACTAATATTGAAGAAACAACATATACATTATATATTATACGGTACACATAAATATATCATATACATTATATATGTATATGACATATTTATAGCATTTCCAAGCTTTGTGCACATAAATTTACGGTTGTAGATTTGTACACCAAAATTCTATATTGTACACCTAAATTTCAAGTTGTATACACCTAAATTTATGGCTGTTTATATTTTGTAATTGTACACCTAAATTTTATGTTATATACATTTTTTACACACAAATTTTTGGTTGTGTACACCTTTCTACACCAAAATTTTATGTTGTACACCTTTTGCACACCTAAAGTTAAGGTTTACAAAGGTATACAAAAAATGAAACTTAGGTGTACAAAAGGTGTACAGAATATGAAATTTAGTTGTACAAAAGTGCACACCATGAAATTTAGGTGTACAAAGGTGTACACAACCTTGAATTATGTGTACAAAAGGTGTGCAACATAAAATTAATGTGCACAAAGCTTAAAAATGCTATAAATATATCATATACCTTATATATTATTATACAGTACATATAAATTTAGCATTTCTAACTTATTCAGTCAAACAATTGGTTCACTTCATATTTCTTTTGCTCTCAAAGAGACTTAGAATACTTGAAAATAATAATTTATGAACTAAACATTGAATCAAATTAGTAATCAAAATTGCAAAAAATAATATTTTATAAAAGAATTTCATGTTGTGTACACATATTCATGTTAAATATTAATAATTTAAAAGTAGAATAACAATACATTTCACATAATATTTAGTGTATATTTCTATATAATAATATAAATCTTAAAGTCGAGCTATTTAGTGTATATTTGTATATAATAATATAGGAATACATTAAATGAGTCTATTCATGAGTTTTAATCGAGTCTGTTCACAAGTCTGCAATTGAGCCTATTCACGAACTTTGTCAACGAACTTGTGCACAAGCATGCTCACGAGTCTGTTTACGAGCTTTAATCGAGCCTATTTACGAACACGCAAACAGCCTCGTTCACGAGCTTTTCAAGCCGAGCTTTTCAGTGTTCAAACTCGACTCATTTACAAAGTTGAGCTTCAAATTTTGTTTAAAATCGACTCATTTATTATCAAACTGAGTCGTAAACAAGTTTTTATTAAACCGAGCTTCGAATCATTCACGAATAATTTGGTTCATTTACACTCTTAATTACCCGAAACCAAGAATAATATTAAAAAGAGTCGGCTAGGTTATCACCGTTCAGCCCAGCTCACTGGCACTACCACGTGAAAAAATTGTTTGTCATTTAATTATTATTAATTTCTTAAAAGATCTTATGTTGTTGTCTGTTGGCCAATAGTTTTGGACACATCACTGCATCATATATCCTCCACTATTGCGAGAGTATAACCTAGGTGACTTCTAATACTTGTACACTTTTAAGGCTTAATAAGTCTATTATATTATTAATTTACTAACTCATTATTTAATATATTATTTTTTTAATAATTAATCACTTATTATATTCTAGTATGAAATACACAATCACTTCACTCATTATTTTATTTATTTATAATATCTAAATTACAATAAAAATATTTATTTGATATAAATATGTTGTGTGAATTAATATTTGAGTTAAAAATATTATTTTATGGATTATAGTATATAAAATTTATTATAATAATTATTGAATATTTAAAAATAATAATTTTATTAAAATAAAATTTAATGGTTAATTGAATAAATATTTAAATTATAATTTAACTTGAAAATTAAAAATTGAGCATTAAAAATACAATTTCATTAATATAAAATTACAACAATGTCATAAAAATTGAGATTTTGAGAGATTGATTGGTTAAAATTTGGATTAATATTTTGTCAAAGAGTAAAATAAGAAGGTGAGAAATTGAGGGAAAAAATGAGCAAAATGAGAAAAAAAAAATGAGCAAAGTGACAAAGAATATAGAAGAGCAAAGTTGTGAGAAAATATGGATGAATGATGCTGGTCCTAAGAATGACACTCCAAGAATGGATGAATAGGAATTTTAGAAAGTTGTTAAAAAACTTTTGCAATTAAAGGTAAATCATAAAGTCAAATATGGAAGCAAACCAAACTTCAATTCACACAATATAATGCAAATTAAAGCAAAGTAAATAGAGTAGGGAGAGAGAAAATAAAATCTCGATTTATAGTGGTTCGGTCATCTTTAACTTGCGTCCACTTCTTGAGTTGAGATCCACTCAAGAATTTCAATTCACTATCTCCTCACTTGTGGGTGGAGGAAAATCGTTACACCACTTATTTTTATGGGATCAATAAGCAAACTGTTACACCCTCTAGTTTTTCTAGGAAATAAATTAGGAAACCTTCACTTCTCTTGTTTTTCTAAGACAAACAAGAAAAAACCTAACCACTAGTTTTATAAGACTCATTAACAAACCACTCTTGTTTTTTAAAGGCTCAATAAAGAAACCTATATACCTCAAGCAAATAATCTTATTTGTTATAAAATTAACCTAAGATATAGCAGATTCAAGCTCACACCAACCCAGAAATATAATAACAAGTGAATAGATCAAATGGGTTAAAAATGTAGAGATGAGAGAGAAAGTGAGTAACAAACTTAGCAACGGTCTCTCTCTTTTCTCTTCTGATTTGGGCGTATACTTATAGCCACTTGGTAAGAAATAGTCGTTGGAAGCCTCAAAGTAGCCGTTGTGATAGAATAGAAATTTTTGTGCAGTAGTAACGCCATAGCATTCTACGTGCATAACAGCCTTCTACGTGCATAGTTTATGTATGCCTCAGATATCAGCATGCTTTGTTTTCTCTTTTGCTTGTCTTATCTAAGCTCCAGTAGCTACTGCCTTGTGAAAACTTGCTTTTACGTGCTTAGATCCTTTTCTACATGCGTAGCCCGCTCTATCTACGTGCTTAGACAAAATGCTCAACGTGCTTTATCGATTTCCCAAGATAGCACCTTTGATTCTCCACGCCAACATGTCAGGAATATTCTAATTTAAATCCCGAGGAGAGTCATAATGACTATGTCAGATTTGTCATGTAGCTCGTCTATGTGTGTTGTTTTTGATACTAAGTGCATAGATGCTTTGCTTCAAAGGTGCCACCTTTTTCCATTTAAGCGCCTTGAATGGGCATACAACGTGCTTCTGCCTTGATTTGTGAGCCATCTTCTAACGTTATTACTTCATATTGAAATCCTCACTACACACTTTTTATGATGTTCTAAATGCATAGATTGTCACGATTTCTAGACCATTTTACTATGATTCTTGTTTACGCACCTTAAGCCTTCTTTAAAGTCATTATAACATCTATGAAGCTTTCTGTCTTCTGATACACAATATTTAAGTGCTTTCCTTGTTCCTTCTACCAGCTTAGTAGCTTTGTTGTTCCTTCCTATGTTCTACTCAACGTGCATTGTACCAAGTCTGAATAGCCCAGTAAATCTGAGGTTTTATCAATGTGATTAGATCATGGTACAATGTGTTTAGAGGATTAATCAACGTGCTTTGATGCCATCTTTGTAAGTAGTGCGTGTGTAAGCAAGGCCTAACGTGCGTAAATGCCACAACTCAGATAGTCTGCATCTTTTTACCTCTTTCATGGATGTTTTATGCACATCATCATCAAAATCAAAGTCAATAAATGATCCATATTTATAGACGAAAGAAAAAAAACACACAAATGAAAAGTGAAAAAAAGAAAAAAAATTAAAGCGGGCCTCATTCTTTGTGTCCAACAGTTGGTGTGTGTCAACCGTTGACATGGCCACAAAGTAGGAGTATTAAGCCCCCACTAGCCATGCTGTTAGGGAAAGTCATGCTTTTATAGTAAAAAAAAAAAAGGTCAAATCTCAAAAACAAATGTTACCACAAGTTTCTAACTATCAAAAATGCCACAAACGTTTCGTCGTGGATCTAGAATAGAGAGTGAAAGAAATAGAGAAACTGCGGCGGATCTGGAATGGTTGCAAGTGTGTTGTGGTCTAAAATGCCGCCGATCTAGAATGTTGGAGGCTAAGGTTTCTCAAACTACCATTCAGGTTGTGTATACCTAAAATTCATGTTGCGTACACCTTTATGTATCTAAAATTCATATTGTGTACACCTTTGTACATCTAAAATTCATATTTGTTGGAGAATTTTCGGTCTATGCTTTGGTTGTGTTTGGAGAGCGAAAGCGAGTTAAAGTGAGAGGAAAAACAACAACAATAATTTATAGTGGTTCGGTCAACTATGCTTACGTCAACTACCTAAGTCTCACTTAGGATTTTCACTATATCGAAGATTGATTCCGGCTCAATCCAACAAAACCTTACAACATGGTTGATTGCTGCTCACACCTCTAAGGCCAACAAGGTTGATTACGGCTCACCCCTCTAAAGTCAACAAGGTTGATTACTGCTTATCTTCTAAAGCCTACCCAAGATTGATTCCGGCTCAAACCTCTAAAACCATACAATGTTATTTTCTCTAGGTTCATAACAAACCTTTTTCTCTAGGTTCATAACAAACCTTTCCCCACTCTCAAAGTGTTTACAAAAAGATTACAAACAATGAAAGCTATATGCTAGGAGTACATGTGTTTGATTGATGCTCTTGATCTTCTCTTTAGCTTGAATTTGACATTTTGGGGCTGATGGAATGATGAAAATGTTTGAGACTTGAAACCATATGATCATCCATGTTTTTATGTCTTTCTTTGATGTATTTATAGCTTTTCTAAGCCATATGACCGTTGCTTGAAAGTAACTAACCGTTAGAGTTCATTTAATGCAGTTGTAGTTTTCTGGACCATTCACAACGTACGTTACACTAACAAGACGTATGTTGATCATGCTATAAACCCAGATGACGTACGTTTTAGATGCAAGACGTACGTTGATAAAGTTCTGCTTCTCATAACATACGTTGTAGCATTTTCTCGTTACGTCAATGCCTTATCGTACGTACGTTATTGTCTTCCAATGCATTGCTTCGCAACTCCAAGCTTTCCAACATATGTAACTCAAGTCTAACATTTTGCTCATCATCAAAATCTTCGTTCATCATCAAAATATAAGAGGATCTTAATATTGATCACGCATGATCCAACAAAGTTGTATAAACCTTTGTACGTCTATAATTCAGGATGTGTATTGTGTACACCTAAAATTTAGGTTGTGTACACGTGTACATGTATACAACTGTACACCAAATTGACTACTATTAAATAAACTAAAATTTGTAAATATCGTGTACACCAATGAAAATCTGCATATACATATATACATCAACAAATCAACTTAATTTGAAATGTGGCATTCATGATATTTGAAAACTAGTATTTCTATTTGTGTTAGTGTACCATTTGATTTGGACACGTTGGATAATTAACTCTATTTGTTTTCACCAACATTTAACATGTTTCTTTTTTAAGTCGTGCTATTTTTTCTAATTTTTTATTATTTAAGAAGTTATCCGCCATATGTTATTTGCTTTCCACTTGTTAAATTTTACATTCTCCAAACGAGTCTCAAATTTACAATTTATTGAAAAATAACGCCTTCTTATCTAACCTAATAGCTTTTGCAGAAGAATCTTTGTGAACTTCGGTAGTGACTTCATGCACCAAATTTGATCTCCGCATGTCTTCCATTGTGATAAAAGGAAAAAAGAAAATCAAGTAACAATGATACTGGAGTCAACCAACCCTCAACTTGCCATTGCCAAGGCTTATGATCAGAGCAAGTATTCTTGCAGACAGAGCCATGTAATTCTGAATCAAAAGAGTGAACCATGTAAAGTTTGTAACCGGCAGAATCAGCCAGAAGTTAACCAAGGCTGGCAAAACGAAACCCAATAAACTACTGCTACATATGTGGCTTACCTACGGAACAAAAATACAAATTCTTCAGCAGCAAAACCCAAAACGGGGACAGTTTTTACTAACTTTTGTGTATGTCGTGTTGGTTTCAGTCAGTTTCTTCTTTACAAAAAATATGCACACTTATCATGTAATTCTTCTGATTAATAACACCAACAGGCAACAGCTACGTAACTGGAGATTGCTGCAGGATCTGACTTTCGTTCATCGCTAGCCTCTCATGCAATCTCTGTTGATGCTCAACAAACTCCATAAAAATTTCCTTCAGTTGCGCCGCGGTCTTGTATTCCTCGGAACCCGAGTAGACAACTTTAAGACCATTGTTAATCTTCAAGTTTCTGGGTAGAGACTTCTCCTGCACATGCAAACAATCAATAGTGGCAACAAGTTCCACCTTCTGATATCTGCAAGAGCTAAAGTACAATATAACAATTTAACGGAATTATAAAAGCTGACAACTTGGTATGATTTCTTTCAAGAAAAATTACTTTACTCCCTGGGATTTTTGAGTTTGTGGTACGTAACTTAAGTTATTCACTTCATTCAAGTGCACAATAGTGATGGAATATGTTGCTAATTACAGCTAAAACTTGCTGGTATCAGAAAATATTTATTACCTTTCCATTTTCTTACGTCAATTCACGAATCAATGCTGTTAGCTGACATTATGCTTCAACCTATAGTACTTTAGGAAGCTACACCACCTCGGTGTACATAACATCTATAACAATGCCACTAAAGAGCATTATTCAGAAAACTCACCTGATGTTTAAGCATTGATGCCAGAATTGGTGCTGCAGTCAGATTATACTGAGACAACTTTCCAGTTACAACACAGGGTCTGCACAAGATGCACAAAGCAGGTTAAGTTTAAACACCACAATAACTAAATGATACATAACCAGCCACAAGATGGTACATCAAGTTATCTATAGCAACAAACATTTCAGAAGAATGCAATGCTATACGTTTGTTCAAGTCAAAACTATCATAAAGAAAGTCAAGAACCAGATATATAGTTAAAAACATTTTACAAAGCTCTAAGAAGATCATGTCAGTAACTTTATTCAGAACCATTAGATGCATTAAATTCAAAAACTACAAATTTGTAGCACATTAACTCAGAACATGACAATGAATGTTAGAAAATCACATAATTACTTTAATTCAGAATGAGCTCGTTTAATGGACTTCACAAAACTTTCATGTAAGTACTGCACAACCCAATTTCCAATATGATAAAATAGAGTGTCCTGTTTGCACGAAATTAAAGGAGCATTTGTTATGCTGCTACTTTCAGTTCTCAATGGATTCAGAGATGATATAACCAATTGAAGAAATGCTTATCTTTCTTGTTATTGTTCTAACACAATCAAAATAATCTATTTGGCGATAATTAAGACCTCAAATTTCCTAGCCAAGTGCATTAAATCAAGAAACAGTTGGCATTGCAAAAGGAAGAGGAGTCATGGATGTCAGGAGTTGCTAAGTTTTAAGAACAACAACTAAAGAATACAAAAATTCATGAATAGAAGTTGACAATGAACGCTCACAAGACATTTCAACCCAACTAATATAGTTACATGAAAGCTGAAAAGAATAACATATTTTGCTTGTACCTTCCTCTCTTGGACACCACAATGCAGTCGGAACTATCCAAAAGTCTGCATACTTTCTCCAAATTCCTCTGACAATCAACCGAGATGACTCCCTCATGGTACACCACCCATGGCAAACTCGGGAAAATACATGCTTCAACAGTAATTGAGGTTTCCTTACGTACGAATTCTACAATAGTTGAGGAGGACAAATCCTTATCCAAGTTTTTAATCAAGATAAGATAGCGTCTGTTATCACCTCCAATGTCAGTATCTTCTGCAATCCTCTGGCTATGATCACTAATCTTCACTGCATAGGGAAAGCAGAATGTGAGACAAATTAATTAATACAATAACATCAGCAATGAACAAAAGAAATTGAGTATAACAGATAAGAGCATCTCCAATGCGCTCTTTATATTAAGTATTCTATTTATAATAAAGAGTATTTGTCTAATTTTTTTCTTCAACCCTAAAGAGTAAGTGTGACTAGCTACATATGAAGAATTTCTTTCACTCTTTATTTTAATATCTCTTCATTAACTATACATTTCTACATCATGTTTGTTTGTTAAATTTAAATATATTATTAGTCTCAATAAAATAAAGAGTTAAATTTAAAGAGCCCATTGGAGTTGAATAATTTTTTCCCTCTCTAATAATAATTACACTCTTTATTTTGAATTTAAGGAACCCATTGGAGATGCTTTAGAAAGGATATAATCATTCACGACACAAGCACACATTGAATTCTTGTAAATTCATTAAGTTTATAAGAATAAAAACAGACCTTCAGATGACTGCATTTTGATGAGAGATCTTCTCGCGCACTTTTTTCTCTACGAACACAGAATTAATTTTGACGTGTAAGAAATAGTAAGCAAAAACCAAAGTATCTTGTATAAATTGCAACTTACCTGTTCTAACCTTTGAAGAAAGGTCAAGTTGTCCTTGGTAGACAAGGAAGAATTACTTTTCTGAGGAGAAACGGAATCACAAACAGAGCCACCACCATTAGAAATCCGAGATGGCATACGGGAAGCATTCTGAAGTCTCTTTTTCACATTCATAAAAAAAGCAGCAGCTTTTGGATCAAGATGTGGCTCAGGCTGAACAACACAGATATCCTCAACCCTCTTAGTAGCCAAGTTCCCAGAACATAGACCGTGCTGCCACACAATCAAAAAATTGCAAGTACATTCTTCCTCTGCCTTGTCGAAACAATGCTCCTTGACAATCACCTGCAGATAAGACCCAAATTTCATCATCACAGCCCATAAGAGTGAAAACACAACATCTGAATCACAAGACATTCTTCTAAAACAAAATTAGCATCCCATTCATTTCTTTTTCTGTTCCTCAAAATACGAAAAGAAAAACAGAGAAACAAGAATCAGAATTTGAAGCATTAGTTTGATGGTTTCTTTTCCCAAAACTCGGGCCACTAAAATATCAACCATACACAACCTTCCTTCAAGATCCCAACTTTTCAAGAACACTCTCACCCGCCAAATACACCAGACCTACACTACGCAGTTTTCTTCATTTCTTGTCTGTTTCTCATCCAAAACAGAGAAATCAACGCCACAGTTTTAATCTTGAAGTTTTGATTCTTTTCATCAACCAAACACACCCTAACATTAAAGAGAAAGAAAGCGAGCGATAACGAATTAAACAGAACACAATCGATCAATAAATAAACATAAAACAGAGAAATCAAAATCAAAGCTTTAATGTTAAAGTTTGATTCTCTACATCAACCAAACTCACCCTAGCATTAGACAGAAAGAAAGCGAGAGAGAGAGAGAGAGAGAAATGAACAGAACACAATCAATAAATAAACATAAAATCCTAATTAAATATAATTATTTATTACTCACGTCATCCACAACGGCGTCGTAGAAGCGGATATCGGAGGGACTAAAGGAATGCGAAGCGCAAACGACAGTGCCTTTAGAGACCGCACGACACTCCTTATCTAGTAACTGTTTCGAGAACGGTCTGAACCGCTTCTCCATCTCCTCCACTTCCTCTATTCTACTGAACTGTTGAGGCTTGATAACTACATCCTCTCCGTCGTCGAAGTGCAAGAACTTCACCACCAGGTTGTTGCCGTCGAGAACAATGCGCGCCGTATACCATGCATCGTCGTCTAGTGTTCGGAACTCTATGTCATACGGCGGCTCCGGTGAATCGCCAGACGTTGTTGCGACGGGTGACATCGGCAGAGAGAGGAGGGAGGGAGGGAGAGTAGGTGACGTAACTACTCGTCTCTTAATGACACGTACAAAGTTGTCACTCATGGCACTTCTCAAGTTTTGCTTTTCGGTATTTATACTATCCGGGCCGGGTCAAAAATCAGAGTCCGTATATATAGTGCTAATTATTTATGTGTTGCCCTAACTCAAACCAATTCACAGAATTGGCTTTAAGAGTTTACGAGTGTTCTTAACAAGTGGACTATACCAAACCAGTTTAATAATTATGTTATTTCATTTTTATTTTTTGTTATTTTATTTCTCATATTACAAAATATACTCTTTACTAAGTATATCTGAATTTTGAATATTATAGCTCGAAGAGAAACTAAGGTTAAATTACATTATTTAAAATATTATAATTTTTCTAAAAAATTTATCTCTTTTTCTATTTTTTAAATATAGTTAATTTACTAAATTTATAATCTATAACTCAGTCCACCAGAAACAAAAAAACATTGACCATAATTATACAATGAATAATAGACTTGATTTAGCAAATCTCAAAGTATTATTGCCACAAAATTTCACAAATTTATTATTAAAAAATTACATATCAACTGAATTCAACTTTGTAATTAATATTAAACACACGTTTTTAACCAAATTGAAATCCTTCCAAGACAATAACCTTTTATAAACATCTCCAGATCGAATTTTCAACATTAATCCACAAAAAATCTACAACACTAATCGAAGCAGTCATACAAACAGTTATGATCAAAGACGACTTAATTGGAGATTGAGTTCGAGTTCAAATTTGTGAATATACAACGCTGATCGAAGAGAAATATAGGTACGACATAGTTGATAATGAGTACACAATACATTCGTGATAATTTATTTGATATTGTACTACACAACACATCAATACTTATCTTCGATTTTACTGGAAAACTGATTCTATTTAGTGGAAACAACACGAGTACACAACACATAGATGATGATTAGTTATTTGACATCATAGCTGTAATCTGATAATTGTCTTTGACGATATTGAAATCTTAAATCTATTAAACCAAAAGAGACCAATCGGAGTACAAAACCAATGCACAATTGAATATGATGTCAAACACAATTGTTTACGCAATCAAAATTTCTATAGTAGTGTTATTTAAGCACGTACAAAGTACAATACAGAGTCTGCTGTATAAATAAAAATGAGTACAACACAAGTACATGCTAAATTAAGACTACCTCTAGACTTATTTATTATGTTACTGAGTACAAATAGAGTACAAACAGAGTACATGCTTTTCTTATACATAGTCTATTGTACAACATATTACATTATCAGAAATGTATGCAACAAGAGTACATATCGAGTACAGACTGAAACAGGAATATGGCACTACATTTCATTATCATGTTAATGAGTACAATGTGAGTACAAACAGAGTACATGTTTCTTTTCTAGCATATACTATTGTTTCATATTTCAGGGACACAACTAAAAAATGGAAGAAATAGCTATAATACTGCAACATGGTGGAGAATGGGATATTGATGGGAATTTCAACAACTTCAGTGTAAGAGGGATGCAACTGCAAAGCAGTTGTGACTATGTCAAATTTTTCCAATCAATCTACAACCACTTGGGTATAAAAAGTGGGAACGACACAATCAGTATCAAGTATCAATTGGACACAAACTACCTTGCATTCCATATTGATGATGATTTGAGCCTCTCATTCTAACATTAAATTGAAAAAGAATGAGAAAGACTTCACAAAATACCCTCTATGCATTACAACAGTAGAAAGCCAGTCATTCATGGTAGTTGATGGTGATGAAATCACACTAATTCCAATAGATATGCTCATCTCAGCGAAGTATTTATCCATTAATCGTCCAATAAAATTCACTGGAACAATAGGATGAGTATCACCATAACAATTTAAACCAATTACAAGTGCAAACTCCTCTATCCCAAATTTCAACCTCTCACCAAAAATATTAAACCACATTTCTTCATGATTGTCATATTCAATCTCCCTTAATGCCAATGAATGAAGCAACTGGGGTTGACCTACTATTAAGTCCATATCCAAAAACCTTTCAAAACACATACCTCTAAACAAAGAAATCTGATGTTCATTCAAATAGTGCTTTATTATTGCTGGAACATCAGGCTGCAAATTCAAGTGCACCTTAGCAACAAATGGTTCATTAAGATTAACTAAAAATTTCAAACCCTGCATATAATAAAAATTGGGTTAAGACACATACAGAGTACAACTCGAGTACATGTGAGAAAATAATATATAGACTGTTACTACAAAACACGCAGGAAAAGGAAACCAACAAATAATACAATCGCTTCAGAGTACAAGTAGAGGACAACACGAGTACTATCAGAGGAAAAACTTTAGACTATCACTACAAAAGATGAAGGAAAAGGAAGATAAACCTTAAAAGCAACAACTGCATTAGAATCTGTCAACTTGCGTCTATTTACTGATTTAACTTTCTTGCTCCTACATGCAGTACGCTTGATGCGCTTTCCTTTAGAAGCAGATTCGACACCCTTATTTGCCGTTGAAATTAAAACACAAACACGCAAACATGAAATGATGAAAAAACAGAGACAGAAGAACAAAAAAGCATTATAAAACCCTAATTAAAGAGAAGAACAAACCTTATAGACTAGTAAATGATGAAAAAACACAGAAAGAAGAAATCAATCACAATCGTTAGCAAAACAATGAGATCGAAAGACAAATCGCAAAAACAAACAAGAAAGAAAGCCAAGAAAACCAGAGGAAGCAAAGAGAACGAAGAGAGAAGAGAAATTGAACAGTCGAGACGGAAAGGGAAAAGTAAAACGAAACTGCCAAAAAAATTATATATATATATATATATATGTGTGTGTGTGTGTGTGGAGTATTATAGAAATGATTAACAAAATTATTTTAAAAAAATTATTTTCTAACAACGTGTCATAAAAGTGACAAGTCAAAAAAAATCTGCCAGGTGTAATTTCCTCTTTTGTATTGCGGATAAATTGCATTAAACTGTAATTGCAGAAAAGATTAATTTGTTTTTTTCCCTATTTAAGATTATCATGGTTGGAAACTGAAACTAAAAAAAAAGTGCCATTTAAATCACACATTTATAGTAAAATAAACTGTCAACTCTTAAAAATGTCATCTCAAATTTTCAACTAAATAAACATATTTTAGAAATATTATTTTCTCAAAAAATTGAAACATTTTCACGAGAAATTTACTTGTGACATAATTAACTCTTTAAATTGGGAGATTTACATATTCACATGCTTGAATAAAAATTTACAGAATCACAAGACCCAGTTTCAAAATTTCAATTCGTATTTTCTGAAATTTCAAGCGTATTTTCCAACAGATAAAATTACAAACACACTGATTTGTTTATACTCCCTCCTTTCAGAAAAAAATGATTTTTAAGGCTTTTACACATATATTAAGAAAATGATTAGATTACATTAATTATAATGATATTTTACTATATTAGCCTATTAATTTGGCACATGTTTTGTTGTTGATTGTGAATTTAAATTGAACTAGCAATTTAATAGGAGATTAAATATGGAAGAAAATGATCTAAAGCTTCTTGATTTGATAAAATGCCACTTATTTTGGTAAAAAATAATTTATCTAAAAAAATATTCTTTATGAAAAGGAGGGAGTATTTGTTTATATGTTATTTATACGTTGTTTCATGTTTATATATTGATCGAAGTTAATTAAATCTTACTTATAAACAACATATAAACAAATCTCAACATAAAAATACTATATAAACATATATGAACAATATATAAACAACATATAAATAAGAGTCCGTAAATTGAAAATTTATATGCTTAAATTTGAAAATTAAAACTGTATGGATGAAATATTATAAAGTATGTTTCTAATAAACATACACTGTCAGGACAAAGAAAATTTTGCAAATTTTTTGTGATATATGACGTAATTATCACATTTTTAAGGTCCAATTTCGCATAGCTTATGGAAATAGCTTTCCATAGTGGAAAAAATTCTATTTCAAAAATTAATACTTTTAAAAGCAGGTATTTTTCCATAAATAACCAAGTCCATTTGATGTAAGCTCTGTATTTCAAACAAAAAAAAAAAGAAACAAACAAAGAAAATGTAAGCTCGTTTCTTTCCACCCCAATAATAAGAAACTCTCCACGTAAACACAGTAGAGGTATCTTTTCATTAATATTGTCAAAACACTCTCTAACAAAATCAACATAGATCACAAACTCTCTTGGAGTTTAGAGATGAAAAGGAAGAAAAAATACAGACAACATTGAGTAAAAGTAGTGAGGGATGTTTTAACCTCAAGAATAAGACTGCAACACATATTTAAGCCATGCCTGAGTCAGTTTCACTCTATGCCAAATATCACAGCAAGGCTGTTCTTGTCAAGTTCATCTTCATAATGATATATCTCTACCAAAAAGTCCACTTATTGCCTTCCCTGGATCGTTTTGTTTCACAATTGACTCTCCAACCAATACCTGCAGTAGCGCATTCATCGATGACGACAAGTGTTATGACATTGTTGAATGTAATCAAAGATTCAGTCTTAACATGCATCTTTGAGACACTGTGAAGTGATCATCCACGGTTGTCATTTGTCTCGAATCGAATTTGATTGCTATTAATAAATTCCATGGAGTTTCCAAACTAATGCTGCAGAATTATGGAATTGCAGAGCTTACCGCTTTAGCACCTGCTTCTTGTACATAAGCAATATCTTGAGGTGTAAATAGCCCAGATTCACCAACAACCTGAAGCATCCAATCAGAGGTAGAATTGGTTCAAGAGATCATTTCATTCATAGCAATCTATGTTTTTAACTCATAAGGGATTCACTTACAATTATGTCTTTTTGACGGATAAGTTGACCGCGCTCTCCTTCAAGAAGCTTCTTTGTGTTGCTTATATCAACTTTAAATGTTTCTAAGGGAGAGCAAAAGTAAATGTTATTGACAAGTAAATGGATTGTGATCAAGACTTTTTTTACGGGAATATTTATAGTAAGCCAATTA
>CAODLS011778957.1:0-10222 GCA_948243855.1 Flueggea neowawraea | reverse complement strand
ATTTCAATGATTTATTAGCAAGATCATTCATTCAACAGTCTAGCGAGAATGCATCACTCTTTGTGATGCATGATCTCATAAATGATCTTGCAAGATCTTTAAGTGAAAATATATGCTTCAATTTGGATGAGGAGACGAAAGCTAACAAGTCAAATTCAGAGGTGCGTCATTTAGGGTTTGGTTGTTCAGAATATGACATTGCTCGCAGATTTGAAATATTCCATGAAATGAATCACCTGAGAACATTTTTGGCAGTGCAACTGACTCGGCGGTAGTGCTACTTAAGCTGCACGGTGTTGGAAGTCATGATTCCAAAGTTAGAGTGCTTAAGGGTGCTAGCACTGCCTTACCGTGCATAGAGGAGCTGCCAACTTCAATTGGTTTTCTAAAGCACTTACGATACCTTAATCTGTCTGGTTCTTAAATAAAGATTTTGCCTGAAACATTTAGCAAACTCATTAATTTGCAAACACTCATATTGTTCGGGTGTGCAAAACTTTGTAAGCTGCCAAAAGACTTCTGCAATCTCACCAATCTGCAATGCCTTAACATTGAAGGCATAAAGAGTTTGAAAGAGATGCCACTGCACATTGGTAATTTGAAAAAATTGCACACACTTAGTAAGTTCATTGTTGGAACTATCGATGGACGTAGAACATAAGAGCTACAAAAGATTCCTAACTTGCAAGGACAATTCCACATTGCAGGACTTCAAAATGTAAAAAACATTCAAGATGCAGAGAACTTGAAGATAAGAGAGAAGAAGGGAATTGTTCATTTAGCATTGGAATGGACTAATGATTTTGATGTTTTTGGAAATGAAAGGGATGAACAACAAGTTCTCATTGCTTTACAGCCTTAAGAAAACATAGAAAGGCTTTTAATAAAGTCATATAGAGGTACAATGTTCTCATCATGGCTTTGTGATCACTCATTCAACCATATGACATTTCTAGAGCTCTCCGACTATGGCAATGTCTCCTCACTTTCGCCGCTTGGACGACTGCCTTCACTTAAAGATTTAAGGATAGAAGGCATGTCTGGGATAAAAGAAGTAGGAATTGAGTTGTATGGAAAAAATTCATCATCTTGTGTTGATGTGTTTCCATCTTTGGAGACACTAATGATCGATAATATGGCAAAGTGGAAAAAATGGTCCTGCTATGATATTAATGAAGATAAAAGACAAGTTTTCCCGAAGTTTAAGATACTTCGCATTGAAATTTGTCCGAAATTGATTGGAGATTTGCAGAAGAGGCTTCCTGCACTCCAACAGTTAAATATATACAGCTGTCCAATGCTAGAAGTTGTATCGGAAACACTTCCTTCACTTGGAGAATTAGAAATTGGAGGATGTAAAGGAGTGGTTTTGAAGAGTTTGTCCAACCTCAAATCCCTCACTAAGTTGACAATAAGAGATATTTCAGGTCTTATGAGCATTGATGGAGTATTCTTAGAAGCCTTGATTTCACTCCAAGAAATGGAAGTTGAGGATTGTGGTGAACTGAAGCATTTGTGGAAAGATGGAATTAATGTAAAGAGGCTTGGGTGTCTAAAGGGGATAAAAATTTAGTATTGTAAGGAATTGGTGTCGTTGGTGGAGGGAGAAGAATGGATTTTGCCGCCCAATCTTCAATTCTTGGATATATTTAGTTGTGAGAAGTTAAAGAAGCTACATAGCCTCACCTCTATAACAGATTTGGAAGTTAGGAAATGCCCGAAACTGGTGACATTTTTGACAAGAGGTTTGCCATCTAGTGTGAAGCGTGTGAAAATCTGGAGTTGTGGTTCTTTGGTGAGGCTACTAAAGCGAATTATAGTTGATGACGATGATGATTCAAATTCTCAATAGACCTCATATTGAGGATCCGAGTATCGGGGATTGTGAGGCTCTCGAGATTTCGTCAAATAGAGGTTTTCCAGCTTCACTAAGGTCTCTTGAGATTAGGAATGGTATGGAAGCTCAATTATTTGGATCATTGCAAATGCAGAACCGCCTCTCACATCTCACTTCTTTGGAAATAAGGGATTGTTGGGAGGTGGAGTCATTCCCAGATACTCGACTACCCATTCCCACCCTTTCGTCTTTTGAAATGTGGGAAGTTGAGGTGCCTGCCCAATAACATGCACGATCTAACCTCTCTTCAATCTGTAGTATCAGTTAATTGCTAGGACATAGAGTCCTTTCCAGAAAGAGGTTTGCCCCCAAACCTAACTCAACTTCAAATAATGTATTGCGACAAACTGGAGAGATAGTCATCGTCACAATGGAGGCTCAACGCACCCACATGTCTTCAACAACTTACAATTTATGGAGCTATGGAAATGGTATCCTCATTTCCAGTGGTTCACTGGCACTTCCAACTTCGCTAACCATTCTCAACATCAGTGGTTTCTGCAATCTGAAATCAACATCCAACGGACTCCAAAGACTCGCCTCTCTCCAAGTTCTAGAAGTTCATTTTTGTTGTGAACTCCGATCCCTGCCAAAGCTAGGCCTCCCACCCTCACTTGGACGCCTATACATTTCCAGTTGCCCACTTCTAAGAGAACGGTGCAAAAAAGGAAAAGGAGATTATTGGCCCCTCATTGCCCCTATACCCTACTTTTTCCATTATAATTCAAATTGAGGATGTTGATGTTAATGTTAATGTGAGAGTATTTTGCATTGCATGTGCCTTTTGTAATGTGCCAAAAACTAGAAACCAAAAATTATTTTTTTAATAAATAATAACCTCTTACGGTTTGGTGACATTAAATGGCACGAGTCTTTGCTATTCATTGCTGCCAGTCCATTTGTTTGTGGGAATTATTACTACAGCTTCTTCTGAATCAAAATTGTATTCAGCTATCGTTTTGCCTTTAATGCTCGTGATCTGCACTAGATGGAAAAAAAAAATTATGCATTTATAAAGCTTAGTTTATGTCTTCTATTATTATGTTTTTCCTTTATCCCTCTTTTTTGTGTGATTGTGTGTATATTATAGAGGGAGGAAGGAAGGACATGCTATGTTGTCTGTTTCTAACTTTTCCTGCTTTACTGTTCACTTGAACTTTTAAGGTTTTTTAACTGGTGTTGAAAAGCTGACAGACAGAGTTAGGAAACAATAGCATCTACTATTTTCTCCAGCTGAAGGCTGTAATTTGGATGTGGATGGTGCAATTTAGACGTTAGAGATGCTGAGAATTATTTTTCAAGACAATGCCTATAAACTACTTCCCCCCCCCCCTTCTTCTGATACATCTAATTCAAGTTACAATGGTGGTCCAACTAAACAAGAAAAGTTTAGGCTCGTCTTGCGTGAGAATAAATTATCAAGTACATGCCTGTAAAAACTGTAATATCATCTTCCGCATTTTTTTAAATCCTATTCTAGCCAAAATGACAAGCCCTTTAGAAGTTACACATAGCTGTGTGGGTATGATGATTTGCTCCTAGTCACGCAAAATACATCTCTGACTATTGGTATGTCACGGCCACCGCGAGCGTTGATGATATGGATATCCCTCTAACAGTTGCAGTAATCTAGTATACCTGTGATACAATATCTGATGGAGGCCAATGAAGTCACCATCACAAATTCAATAGATGGAAGAAAGCTTACAGTGGAGTATGGCTATTGGCAATTTTCTTTTAAATACAACCCGCATGTTAACTAGGCATATACTGCATCCTCTTCTGTTTCATATGGAGGTGGCAGTAACTCATCTACATTATCAAAAAGATCTAGGCGACTAGAATTTGCCGGCGGTGGTGCCTCTGTGACAGGTTTATCCAACACACTGTCAGGAATTGGTTCAAGGGCTTCCTCCAAAAACGATTTGATTGTCTGTAAAGTGCACGATTATATTTTAAAAAAATGACATTAGTTTCAGGGAAAAAAATTATCAAGTTTGCATAGCTCTTTCAGCAATGGAGTCACCTTAATTTTTCAAAGATGAAGTAAGATTAATTTATGGATTCGGACAAATTTATCAACTTTAATTTTATGAGGAGGGATTTTGCTCACACTCTTAACTACAAAACACATCAAAAGCTTTGACTAAAACAGCCAACAAGAACCAAAAACTTATCATAAAATCAAATAGAATAACATGATTGACATACCTTGCAGTGCTGAAATGCAGCATCAGCTTTGCGCTTCCACATAGCATTTCCAGGCGCAGAAGAGAATAATCCAAGTACGGGCTGCAGCAGATTAGTAATTTCTTATCATACTTATTAAGGTTGAAAAAGAAAGACAAGAAGAAAAGACAATCTACTAGCAAACTAACTGGAGGAACTTTCATGTCCACGACAAAAGATATACAGAATGGCAGCTAGTAAATCCATAATATTTTAACCTGATAGCTAGCCAGCAGTCTTTCTAAAAATGACAAGAGATACATAATATGAGTCCAGTATAAATGAACGTTGATCCTTTCTTATATTCTTAACTCAAGATAGCCTCGGTTTGAAGTTCTTATATAACTGTGGGGATGATGTGGAAAGGGTAAAACATTTTTCTCTTCAACAAGTCAGATAATGCAATTCTAGCAAAAATAATTCCATGCAGAACATCCAACAGAATGCAATATATTTGTTTTAACAGGAGATTCAGTTATTTGTTAAACAATGATCACAGTAACAGACCAGCTAAAGAGAGTACTCTACCTTTATCACATCCCGGATATTAGGCCTGTTATTACCATATGTACCCACAATTGCATCTCCATATACTTGATACTCTTCAAGGATCTGAAGCAAATTTAACAACAGATAATGTTAAAAAGAAAAAATAAATAAATTAAGTGCATTATCTGAAAGCAAAATCACCAAGTGGACCTGGCGGCGTGTCAGAAAACTGTTTGGCGCACCATAAATTGCACTATCGACACGTCCTAGAAGACTCCATGGGCTGTCAAAGTAAACAAAGTGATCACACAAGTTAATTATCAGCCAACAGCAGCCCATGCATGTGTTTTTTCAGAGAGAAATCAAGATCTGCTTCAGATCTTGATCTTCTTGCTTTTGCACAAGAAAACAAAGATCAAAGTTATCTTAATCAGTAGTCCAAAAAGTTACTGATCTTATAATCATGAAATCCACTCTATCCTTAATCACATGAATTAATCCCCAAGAAAGATACTCTAACATAAGCAGAGCTTAAGAACCAAAACCCACAGATAGGACATACTAATAGTAAGCAGAACGTCCCACCATCACACCGTGTGCTCCTTTCGTCAATGCTGCATTTGCCTAAAATTTCACATACCCAAAACAAATAAGTGATACTAGGCAACAATGAAGTGAGTCAATAATTATAAAAGCTCAATAATATGACAATATTGCATTGTCTTAAAAGGTGAAACGAAGGAGAAAATAAGCACAGAAACAGTGTCACGAAAGATATTTGACCTCATCAATGCAATTTATGCCACCATTTATTGTAAATCTTAAGTCAGGGAAGTCACGCAAGAGGGCATAATAGTACTCATATCTGCATTAGCACACAAACTATCGTCAATTGCTTTACAAAAAAAAATTGCACTTAGCAGGTATGTAATTAACTAATCTAAATATGTACCAGTGTTAACAACAAAAGCATTTTCTATAATCAAATCTAACCACAATTGAACCTTCATTGATTCTATGGAACCTTCAATTGAACTGATCTAAAAAAAGAGAGAGAAACTATTATTCATACTTGAGAGGAGGAATTCTTCGATTGTCAGCACGGCTGATGCCATTGAGCAGAGCCTTCCTTGAATGTGTAATAAAATGCTTAGTTGGGGATAGAGAAGAGACCTTATATATAAAGTCGCCTGAGATGTAATTTAAATAGAAAGTTAAGATCCACTTCTGGAAATTTTTAACAAATAAATATTTGAGATGACACCAGGCTCTGAGATCTCAAGCATCCAACCTCTTCCAAGTCCCAAAAAAAAAATCTAGAACTGTTTACAGAGGCTACCAACAAACTAGAATGAATATATAAAAGCCAGTACTTGAGGTAGAATTCGGAGCTCAAAAAATATTAATAAAATACTAATATCTTGTCCCTTGTTATAAGTCAATAAGGAACTACTCTAACTATCCAGAACTTCCATGAGATTTGAAGAGAAAACCAAGGTAAAAATAGCTCAGACAATCAATTTTTTCCCTCAAAGAGACAGAGTATTAATAAAGGGACCTTACAGAGTTCATTGTATGAATCATGATCATCTACACCAATGCGACATTTAACACTGACAGGTACATTTGTTTTGGCAGCAATTACTACATGGCCTCACCAACAAACTTGCATACAAGAACTAGTGAAATTAGACCAAGTTCAATAACTCAGCTAGGAGATGATATTTAATGAATACAGTTATCATCATACCTTTGGGTCAAGCATAAGACGAACACCAAAACACCCATGTCCAGCTACCTTAGGACTGGGACACCCACAACTGATACAGTTTCGATGGAATATCTCTTCAGTAAAAAGAAGAAAAGAAAAGGAAGGAAATAGAAAGCAAGAAGAGGAATCGCAAGGAAGCTTTACTAACTTGAAATTAATCTCATCATAACCATAGGGAGTAGCAAGTTCGGTTGATTTTGCTATGTTTTCCAAATTACTGCCACCAATTTGCAAAACAATGGGATGTTGTTGGGGAGAAAAATTCAAGAATCTGTCCTGAGCAATATATTAAAGAAAAAGAGAATTGATCTTCAATTACAACCTTAAGAATAACTAAAGAAACTTAGCGCAATACAATCGAGCAAAACATGTGAATAGTAGTTCTCAGAGAGATAGAGAACAGATGGCAATCTATTCATTAGTACAGTGTCATCTAACAATCTAGGACAGTAAAATTACACATAACAAGAAAGTTACAAGAATGGATCTATTAGTTCAAACTGCTTGAAAGTAAGCAAACTAGCAATGCGGTCATCGATATTTAATATTAAAAATGCATAGTGATCACCATACTGTAGTGATTATCCTTGTCATTACAACTTCCTTGTGTCGAGTGCATATAAATGCATTAACTAAAATCGCCTCACATATCTTTTCACTCACCAAATTCCCCTTTTGATATACAATAGTTTCCGCAGCAAGCATCTCTGTATACAGCCAAGCATGTTTTGATATCAGCCTTGCTAGTGTCCTATAATGATTATCCGTCCATTCCATCATTGGAGCAACACTGCATATTGATCACCACAAAAATAATTACCATTCCGTCCATTCACGACACAAAACAGGGACCTTCTTAGGTAACTATTTTGACTATCACTAATAGGCCTCGTTTCCTTGTTTTCTACGATTGAAAAGTGAACCATTAACAAAAAATAAACAAGCTTTGCTAGTTTGAATTTTAAAAAAATAAATATACAAAAGCTTTAGAAATCCTAAAAATAAGACCTTTTTTAATCAGAAAAGTTGGATCAGCAAACCCCAAAAACAATTGAGAGCATTTTGAACATATTTAATAGAATCACAACAAGATTCTTCAGAGTCTAAATTTAAAGCACGTATCACACTCAAAATTAGCAAAAGAAAAGGCAAATCTGCCAACAACAACAATTCAATCTGTAAAAATAGCAAATCAGTGAAACAGCAACAGCTCGAAAAGCAGAAAGCATAGAGAAACTAACCTAAATAAAGGAGGAAAGTAGCGTTCGGCAACCATGTCGGACTTGGCATGCGACTAAGAGTGAAGAGCAAGAGCAGAGAAGCTTCGAGACGGGTTCTTAGGAGATAAATTAAAAGCGAATCTGTGATTTTTATTAAGAGTAATAAAACGAGTGAATGAAGAAGGCACTAAACAATATCCCGACAACTTCACCGTCACGGTCATCTGCCACACATTTTGTTGAACGTATAAAGAGCATGATTTTTCATGTACAGCGCCGACGAAATGATGCGCGCACTTATTTCTGAGTCTCTGTGTGTACGTGACTTTGAGCGTAGAGAGAGAGAGAGAGAGAGAGAGAGAGAGACGCTTACGTGGCGTTGCGAGTGGCGAAACCGGGAGGAGGAGGAGGAGGAGCTTCAAGCGGCGCGTTGTTTTGTGGACGTGGGTGTTGGTGGTGGCGAGCGAGTGAGAGGGGCTTTTATTAGCACAAGGAATGAAATAGCGGCATACGTTGTCAAATTTCTTTTTTTTTTTCTTTTAATGAAAATAGTAGTTTATTGATTTGTTAAAAAAATAGTAAAAATAGTTTTTTAAACTATTGTAAATAGTATTTAAGTATGGGAAAAAACAATAAATTCATGGTGAAGGCATTATTTCATTTTCATAAACATTTTTTTCTTTTTTTTCTCATTTTGTACGCACAAAATTATACAATAAATGATAATTTAATCACCGGAACACCCACTGAATCCACGATTTTAACCACCCTTTTTAATAGATGACACAAATTCTTTTTTTCTCTATATTAATTAGATAGGAAGTTTGAGCATTTAATACAATTCATTTGTATTAATGAGATATTTGAAAAATATTTGGATATCAAATGATTTTTTTGTAAATAATGTAATTCAATTACACTCTTAATTACTTATAAAAAAATTACACTTTTTTTTTGAAATTTGAGTCAAATCCATTATTTTAGAGTTAAGAACGATTAAATAAGAGATTTTTTTTGTATAAAAAAATGAAGGATGATGTCTGTAATTAGTCTAAATGATAACTAATCTCTTTTCAAAAAAAATATATTCATATTTTTTAAAAAATATATATATAAAATTAGCTTATATTTGGTAATTTTAGTTGTTTATCTATTTCTTTTGTATGTAAAATGCAACAGTTTGTAACCACCCTGTAATCCTAGCCCAAGCCCATGACAGCCGAAGAATACGTGTGGTGGGAAATATAACTAGCAAACAACCATGCTTATCAACTCTTTTCTTCACAAGCCTTCCATGGCGACCCTTAGCTTCAATCCCACTAAAATTCCTCATAAGCCCATCTCCAAAATCAAATCTTTTCTAAAACCCACAAATCTCTCATTCTCTACCTCTCTAAAACCCTACAAAACCCTCCTGAAACCTCACCATTTCCACTCTAGAACCAAGCTCTCTGTTTCAACACAGAACCAAGAAGAAGAAGAAGACCCAACTGCAGAACTTGGATACTTAGACCCAGAAACTGATATAGAGAGCATTACAGAGTGGGAATTGGACTTCTGTTCCAGGCCTCTACTTGATATCAGAGGAAAGAAAGTGTGGGAGCTAGTTTTGTGTGATGATTATTTGTCACTTCAGTACACCAAATACTTCCCTAATAATGTTATTAATAGTATTACTCTCAAAGATGCTCTTGTTTCCATTAGTGAGGAACTTGGTATTCCTTTGCCTGAAAAAGCTCGCTTGTTTAGGTAATTTTTTTTTTGTCAATTTAAAGGCAATGTCTATAACTCTGATCTCAGTACTTGGTGATGTTGAAAATTTGTTGTAATGATTGGTTTTGTTCGTGGATTATGCAGGTCACAGATGCAGACTATTATAAGCAAAGCATGTAATGAGCTTGGTCTAAAGCCTGTTCCAAGCAAACGAGTAAGGATCAAAATATCATTTTGGAAATAATCTAGGCAATGCATGGTTCGGTGTTTTTGGATTAGCATTTTTGGGTATTCCAAATTCAACAACACTTGCATCAATTGCTCAGCTTTAGCGCAGTATTCTTAGAAACAAGTGAAGTCTTGTAAAATTAATCAGTCAATCTGCTTAACCACTTAATTAACTATGTTACTTTGTTAGTACTGTTCATTGTCTAGTGAGAATGTATTTGGATGGTGTTGACTCTTTGAAATAATTGCTGAAATATATAATCTTTAGGCTTGTATAAATATTACAAATATATGGACATGTGGATCTCGTGTTTATCAATTGTAGATTGAAGGGTACATTCAAATGTGGAACGCATAATGAAATTGTAAAAAGAGTGACACATCTTTTTTAAAATAACATGTTGAGTAGTGTTGAATCCGTAGTATGTTTATTCCTGCTATCATTTTTATGCAGTCTTAAATTTGCATTATGAATATGGCTTTTGGTAATAACTGCAATGCATTCTATTCTTTTCTCTTTTTTTTATGCTTGTGTTGTTCTTGCAGTGTTTATCCCTGCTTCTGTGGCTGGAAGAACGGTACGAGACTGTATACACACGTCACCCTGGTTTTCAGAAAGGATCTAAACCACTTCTTGCATTAGATAATCCTTTCCCCATGGAACTTCCAGATAAT
>CAODLS011778747.1:0-12190 GCA_948243855.1 Flueggea neowawraea | reverse complement strand
GGGAGTTAAGTGTTTTGTCATCATCAAAAAGGGAGAGATTGTTAGACCAAGAGTGGTCAACATTGAGATTTCTCTAAGTTTTGATGATGAACAAACTGCAGAATTTGATATGAGGAAGACTCATGTACGTGTGTCCAAAGTCACGTACGCGTGTGCATGTCACTTACGTCAATGTAGTCTCAAGTACGTGAGTTCTACCGTGAACTGAAACAGAAGCTACTGGAAGTTGGAAGAAGTGAACATCATGTACGTTAGATAATGTTCACGTATGTCAGAGAATGTCACGTACGTGAGAGGCATCAAAAGTATGTGACATATGATCAGAATTAAAGCGGGAAAATTGAAGTCTTGAATCAATTGAAGGCATGAAGCCACATGTACATGTGACATCAGAAGTCATGTACGTCAGACATACGAGAAAAGATGAAGATTGAAGATCTCAATGTATTTTTTGAATTTCATGTGGATCGAGATGAACAGATGAAGCAACGGTCAAGTGTTGATCATTTGCGTACGTAAGACTAAAAAGTCACGTACGTAACATCTAACTAAAGTACGTGAGATTGAGTTTCAAGTATGCGAGATGCTTCGGAATGAAAATAGAAGCTACTGGATGGTTCAGACATAAAAATCACATACGTTAGCTGTTTTTCACATACGTGAACTGGGGATCATCTATGATCAACGTACGTGTACTTATCACGTACGTGTGATGAACATCAAGTCAGGTAACGTACGTAAGATTTGTGTCACGTACGTGAGAAGACTGACAGTGTATTAAATGCGCCTCATTTAATACCACAACGGCTACATTACACCCCACAACGGTCTGAAATCAAGAGATAAGTATAAATACATGCTTGGGAGACCAGAAACAACTAACAAAACATCTAGGCATTGAATTCTTACAACTACCAAGCATCAAAGCATTGAATTTCTCATTTATTGATACAAGTGTATTTGTTCTTCAATTTCATTCTTTATTTGCTTGTATCACTAGCTTTTAATCTGTTGGTGCGTGTTTGTAAACACTTTTAAAAAGAGTGATTGTGAGAAGGATTAAGGGTAGATCCTTAGGTTGGTTTTTGTTATTAAACCGGAATCAAGAAACTTATAAAAGTTTTCACTAAGCTAGAAAGTGAAGTCGTAATCTTTGAGAAGATTGATAGTAAAAATCCTAAGTGGTGATACTTAGGTAGTGGATGTAGGCATCGAGTTGGCCGAACCACTATAAGTTCTTGGTGTTCTTTCATTTATCACACTTATTTTCGAAGAAAATTCAAAGCTTCTATTACCACACTTTTTAACCCCTTTCTAGTGTGATTATTGACTCTACAATATGGACTTTGGTTGATCCACCTGAAGGTGCTAAGTTCATTGAATGCAAATGGATTTTCAAACAAAAGGTTGATAGTACCTTAAAGGTAGATTAATGGCTAAAAGTCTTAAACAAACTCATGATATTGACTATGATAAAAACTTTTCACCAGTAGTCATGCTCAAATCCATTAGGATTCTACTTACAATAGCCGCTTATTATGACTATGAGATATGACAAATGAATGTCAAGACGACTTTCTTTAATGGAAACCTCCTCGAGGATGTTTACATGAACCAACCCGAAGGTTTTGTCGATCCTAAGAATCCTAATAAGGTTTACAAGCTTCAAAGATCCATTTATGGGTTGAAGCAAATATCTCGAAGTTGAAATCTTCGCTTTGATGAGGCAGTCAAAGAGTTTGGTTTTCTCAAAAATGAAGATGAGCCTTGTGTGTACAAGAAGAATAATGGGAGCATTGTAGTGTTTCTGATATTATATGTTAATGACATCCTACTCATTAGAAATGACATCCCAACATTGTTAAATGTTAAGCAATGGTTAGGCAAGTGTTTCTCTATAAAAGACTAAGGTGAAGCCAAAACTATACTAGGTATAAGTATTTATAGAGATAGATCACAATGGCTCGTGGGACTAAGTCAAGTGAAGTACATAGATAAAGTGCTGAAGCGTTTCAGTATGGTTGACTCCAATAAAGGTTATATACCTTTGTCATAAGGGGTTGTTCTAAGAAAGGAGGATAATCCTTCTACAAGAGAAAAAAGGGAATACATAAGTGAAGTTTCATATGATTTGGCTATAGGATCTATCATGTATGTCATGCTATGTACTAGGCTGGATGTCACACATGCACTAAGCATGACAAGCAGGTTCCAACAGAATCCAGGTGAAAAACACTGGACTGTTGTCTAAGGGATCTTTAAGTACTTACGAATGACTAAAGGATTCTTCTTAGTGTACGGTGGAGAGGAATAGCTAATTGTGAATGGTTACACTAATGTTGCCTTCCAAACTGATGTCGAGGACTCAAAATTGCAATCTGGTTATGTGTTTTGTCTGGATGAATGTGCTATAAGTTGGAAGAGCTCTAAGCAAGACACCATTGCCAATTTTACTACAGAGTTTGAGTATATTGTAGCTTTAGAAGCTGCAAAGGAGGTTGTTTGGATTAGGAAGTTTATTACTAGACTAGGAGTCGTCCCAAAGGAGCCTCGGTCACACCAAAAATCCAAACATATACTCAGGAGGTACCATCTCATTCGAGAAATCGTCGAGAGAGAAGATGTGAAGATATGCAAGATTCCTAGAGAAAACAATGTAGCAGATCCACTAACCAAGTAGTTAATTAGGCTAAGGCATGAAGGTCATGTTAGATCATTTGGTCTTAGGATTATTCCTAATTGGGACTAGTGCTAGTGGGAGATTGTTAGTGTGAGCCCTAGCCCCAATACATTGTGTCCAGATTATATTTTATATATAAATATTATGAGGCATTATTTTATCTCATTATTATTCATGTGCATGTTTAATTTGATAAAATATCTATAAATAGTGATTTTGTTTAAGTTATCAAATATATAATTTGGATAGTAAATCTTGAAGCATAAAAGAATACTATTCTAAATGTCCCTAGTTGATTATTGTCATGAGAGTGACAATAAACCAAGACTAGTATGTACTCTGTGATATAATCATGTTTTACTAGTCATAGGATATGAGATATGAATCAGAGAACATAAAACATGTTAGAGAACAGTGTTTCGAATTGATCCACTTATAAGAATCCTACATGGTAGAAAGGTCACAAGTATTTCTCATACAATGCTTATACTAGAATCCCTCAACCTAAAATCGCTATAGATTCTTAGGTGATTTCTCGTATACTTTGACATACACCTAACGTTATTTGTAATGAGTAATAAGTATGGGTATTATTGGGTATGCCATGAATCATGCTAAGGAACATGAGTGAAGTGAAGGGATTGTCACTCTCGAAGAGAGTGAAGATATCATCGGCCACTTGATTAGTGAATCTGAGTAGTGTGTGGCCACACCCAAACAAAGTGATAAGTGTTATCATTTGTTTGAGTTAGTCAAGTCACTTATAGATCAAGGAAATATTTTAGCATAATAAGGGTGGTCGGTTCCATGCCTTATGCTAATTCCGATATCAAGATGCAAAGGGTTGCATAAAGTTGTAATTAGGTTATGTTAATTCGTAATTGACATTCATTTCAATTTAGATAATCATAATGTCTAACTAGAGACCAATTATGATTTATGGGTTTTAAATTAATTTTAGGCCCATTGCCAACATTGAATGAATTTACAGGATCGAACACAATAAAAATCTAGGTTAGGGCTAAGAATGTTTTTCTTGCAGGGCCATTAATTTATGTTAATGATTATAACATAATTAAATGGGCCCCAAGATAAAATTTGGCACACTCATTGAGGAGGATTGGGAACTCTGCCTGATGGGGAAATAATTAGGAAGAGTGATTAATTAATAAGATTTAATTAATTACTTAAAAAGGAAAGAAAAGGAAGAGAAGATTTTGGCTAGGGTTTGTCCCTTCTTTGGCTGAACCCTAAAAGCTAAATAGGAGGATTTCATTCTCCCACTTATGCTTGAAAAATTCGGCTAGGGTTAGGGTTGAGTGGCACTCCTATTTTCTCTCCTTGCCTTTCCTTAGCCGAAACTCTAATTTGATTCTTGCACAGTCCAAATTTTGGCTAGGTTTTTCTATCACTCCTTAGCCGAAATCCTAAAACATAAAAGAGAGAATTTGATTCTCACTGTGTGGGAAAATAGGGGTTCGACAATCACAAAAAGGGGAGGAAAAGAAAACATTTTCCTTGGTTCTTCCAAAAAAAAAAGAATTCCACTATACAAGAAAGAGAGTCTTTTAGTGCTAGCACATGTAGCCGCAACCAACGGTCTTGTGTGTGTGAAAGAGTAGATGGGAATCGTCTTTTGCCAGTCCCTATTGTCAATTGTATTCGGCTTAACACAAACAAAAGAGGAGGAGAAACCAATTCGGTAATACCTTGCTTTTGGAGAAAAACAATTCGGCAAAGCTTTTAAGGTACATATATTCAGCCACTTCAATTAATTATAATTACATATAGTGTTCCTGGGATGCTTCTTGTGTGATGTTGTTGTGTTCTGCTGCGCACATTAGATGTTTATTCGCATGAGAAACCCAACATGAGTTATTCAACAACAAGGCAATGCATATCTTATTTTGTGCATTGAGTAAGACCCAATTCAACAAGGTGCAGAAATATAATATAGCCCATGACATTTAGAGGAGTCTTAAAATCACTTATGAAGGAACGTCTCAATTGAAGGAGAACAAGGTATCTCTTTTGGTGCACAAGTATGAGTTTTCCAAGATGAAAGAAGGTGAAGCCATTCAAGAAATGTTTGATAGGTTCAATGATATTATGAATAGGTTGAAGGCTCTTGGGAAGACTTATACAAACTCAAAACTTGTGAGGAAGATTTTAAGGTCACTTCCTAAATCTTGGTCACCTATCAAGAATGCTATTTCATTTGAGGAATTACATGGTTCGTTGCTCACCCATGAAATGAACCTGAAAGAAGAAGAAGAAGAAGATATTTCAAGGCATGAAAAGAAGAAAGGAATTGCTCTAAAATACATAAAATTAATTGAAGAATCGGATGAACAGATTACAATGTATGCCAACATATTCAAGGAGTTTTTCAAAAAGAAGAAATTTGGAAAGAAGAACAAAGATCAAACTCCAAAAGAAGATTCGAAGAATGAGCCAAAGAAAGACACTTCCATCATTTTGTTACAAGTGTAACAAATTGGGCCACATTAAACAAGATTGTCCACTCTTAAAGAAGACTTCCAAATATTTCAAGAAGAAGGGTAAGACAATGAAGACAAGTTGGAGTGATAGTAACTCAAGCTCAGATGATGAAAAGGAGGTAGAAGAAATGGAAAACTTTGTCTTATAAAAATTCAAAATGAGAAGGAAGTTGCAATCAGGTAAACACAAGTTACTCTGTTGATGAATTGTATGATGGATTTAATGAATTGCATGATGAATCTCAAAAACTTGGTGTCAAGTATGTTGATTGACAAAGAATGCTAGTGAGCTTAATGCCAAGATCAATGTTTCAAAAAAAAAGAAAATGATTCTTTGAAAAGGAAAACAATGCTTTGATTAATGAAAACTTGATTTTGAAAAAGAAAATTGGTAAGTTTTCAAACATTGCCTTTAAACTCACAAATGGCAAAGAGAAGTTAGAGAAACTTCTTGGTTCTCAAAGACAATCTTTGTCTAAGCATGGTTTGGGCTATAGTGCTTTTTCTTCTAAAAATAACCATAACACCACCTTTATAAAACAAAGTACTTCTTTAAACAATACTTGCAATTTTTGTAGTGGATATGGTCATATTGCATCTACTTGTCACTTGACTTCATATAGGAACGTTGGGATCAAAACGATTTGGGTTCCAAAGGGAACATTCTTGCCCAACTTATTTAAAACTAACCTACAAAGGCTCAAGAAAATTTGGATACCAAAATCAAAAGTTTGATATGTCTTTGTAGGTATGCTTGAGAACTAAGGGAAAGAAGAATGGGTGGTACTTGGATAGTTCTTACCATGTGACCGAAGATGAATCAAAGTTCACTCATCTTATACCAACGAATGGTGCTTATGTGATATTTGGTGACAATGTACGAGGTAAGGTCACTGGTGAAGGTAAGGTTGGTAAGGAACCTAACTCCACTATTGATAATGTGTTACTTGTGAATGGTTTGAGGTATAATTTGTTGAGCATTAGTCAATTTTGTGAAAGAAATTTCAAAGTTGTGTTTAAATCTCATAGATTCATTAGTCAAGATGTTGATGGAAATGAGTTGTTTGTTGGTAATAGGCATGAGAATATTTATATTGTTGATTTGATGGATTCCAATGTCTTTAATAAAAAATGCTTTACTATTGTAATGATGATACTTGGTTATGGCATTGAAGACTAGGTAATTCTAGCATGCATATCATTTCAAAACTTTGCAAGAAAGGATGTATTCTAAGGTTTGCTAAAACTCAAGTTTGAAAATGATATGATTTGTGAGGCATATGTCAAAGGAAAACATTTAAAATCATCTTTTCATAGAAAAAATATGATTTCAACCACAATACCATGGGAATTCTTGCATATGGACTTGTTTGGGTTTACTAGTACTTTGAGTCTTGGTGGAAAATAATTTTTTTTTGTGATTGTTGATGATTATTTAAGGTTTACATGGGTTTTCTTTCTTAGACACAAAAATCAGACTTCTCATGTATGTGCATCATATAGCAAAAGAGTCCAAAATGAGAAAAGATATTCTAACACTAGTATTAGAAGTGATAAAGGGAGTGAGTTTACATGTGAGTCATTTGATTTCTATTGTTAGGAGTATGGAATTAGTCATAACTTTTTCACCTTGAGGACCCCTCAAATGATGTAGTTGAAGGAAAAAATAGGACTTTGCAAAAAATGGCTATGACCATGCTTAATGATAATGAATTCCCTAAATATTTTTGGGCCGAAGAGGTCAATGCCATTTGCTATATAGTGAATATGGCACATATTCAATCCTTACTCAAAAAGACCCCTTATAAGTTGTGGAAAGGTAGAAAGCCTAATATAGCATACTTTCATGCACTTGGATGGAAGTGTTTCATTCATAATAATGGAAAAGAGACCTTAGAAAAGTTTGATGCTAAATCTATTGAGGGCATTTTCCTTAGATATTCATCCCATAGTAAAGCATTTAGAGTCTCTAATAAAAGGCTAGAAAAAAGGTTGAGGAATCTATACATGTTATTTTTGATGAATCTAACCATTGTATGCCTATAAATGATGATGATGTGAGCATAGGAATTGGTGACAAACTTGAAGAGCTTAACATCATTGAAAAGGATGGTGAAATTTCCAAAGCTTAACCTCATAAAGATGAGACAAATGATGAAGGTAAGAAAGAACTTCCTAAGGAGTGGATATATGCAAAGTCTGATCCAAAGGAACCAATTATTAGTGACATTTCAAAAGGTTCTAATTATGCATTTATCTATCAAATTGTTCCTAAGAACATCAATGAGGCTTTGAATGATGAATATTGGGTTTGAGAGAAATGATGTGTGGGAACTAGTCCCTAGGCCAAATGATTGCAATGTCATTGGTACTAAGTGGGTTTATTGGGATAAAGAAGATGAGTTTCGTAAAACTAAGAACATCAAGTCTAGAATACTTCCACAAGGCATAGACTTTAAAGCGTCATTTGCATCGGTAGCTAGATTAGAAGCTATTAGAATCATGTGTCCATTTGCATGTTTTAAAGATTTCAAGCTTTATCAAATGGATGTCAAAAGTTCTTTTTTAAATAGTTTTTTTAAAATAAGATGTTTATGTTGAGCAACCTCCTGATTTTTTTGTCTTCATTTTCCGAATCATCTTTTCAAATTGACAAAAAAGGCTCTTTATGTTTTCCTAGAGCTTGGTATGAGAGATTGAGTCAATATCTTTTAAAAATGATTTTTCAATAGGGAATGTTGATAATACTTTGTTTTTCAAAGCCAAAAATGATGATTTGTTTTTTTGTGTCAATGTATGTAGATGATATTATATTTAGTTCTACTAATGACTCTTTGTATGATGATTTTTCTAAGTTTATGCAAAAGGAGTTTGATATGATCATGATGGGGAAATTGAATTACTTCCTTAGATTGCAAATCAAGTAAATGAAAGAGGGCATCTTCATCAACCAAGGTAAGTACATTGTGATTTATTGCAAAAATATGGGATGAATAATGTCAAAATACTTGCAACTCCTATGATCACAACAACTAAACTCACCAAAGATGAATAGGGTAAAGATAAGGATGAAAAGCTTTATAGAGGCATGATTAGATCCCTTATTTATCTTACCACAAATAGACCATATATAATGCTTAGTGTATGCTTGTATGCATGTTTTCAATCATGTCCTAAGGAATAACATTTGAAAGTTGTAAAAATGATATTTAGATACTTGATTGGTGCTAAGAATGTTGGACTATGGTATCCCAAATATGGTTTGTGACTTTGATCTTATTGGTTATAATGATGCAGATCATACTGGAAGCCAACTTGATAGGAAGAGTACATCGAGAACATGTTAATTATTAGAAGTGCACTTGTTTCTTGGTTTTCAAAGAAACAAAATTGTGTAGCTCTATCAACCGCGAAATCCGAATATATAGCAGCAGGTAGTTGTGTGGAAAAACTTTGTGGATTAAGCAATAGCTTTTAGATTTTGGAATCAAGTTTTCAAAATTCCAATTGTTGACCCAAGAATGACACTCCAAGAGGGGGGTGAATTGAAGTTTTAGAGAGTTTGAAAACTCTGTTGAAAACTTTTGCAAGTTAAACCAAATAATTATACTTTATACAACTAAACCCAAAGTATAAATGTGGAAGCAACAAAACGACCAATTCACAAGGAAGATAGGGAAAATGTAAAGAAAAATAAATAGAGTAGGGAGAGAGAAAACAAAGCCAATTTGTAGTGGTTCGATCATCTTTGACCTATGTCCACTCCTCTAGAACCCTTAGAGAATTTCAATCAATTATGTCCTCACTTGGGGGTGGAGTGAAACCATTACAATACTTGTTTTTCCAGATCAACAAGTAAATTGTTACGCCACTTGTTTTATGGACCAAATAAGTAAAACAAACCTTTAGTTTTTGTGGACTCAACTAGAAAAACATTAACCTCTAATTTCCTAAGGCTCAATACCAACCACTCTTGTTTTTCTAAGGCACAACAAGGAAACCTATTTCTTGTTACAAAATCAACCTAATATGTATCATATTTAAGCTCACAGAAGCCCAGAATGTAATAGCAAATAAATAGCTCAAATGTATTAGAAATGTAGAAGAGGGAGAAAGTGAATAGAAAACTTGGAAAAGGTCTCACTTCTTTCTCTTTTGATCTGGGATGTCTATTTATAGCCACTTGGTAAAATATAGCCGTTGAAGATCCCAAAGTTGTCGTTGTGAGTAAAGAGCAATATTTTGATTTTAATTGACGTCAGCCTCACCAACGTGCATTATTGAGTTCTACGTGCGTTCATCAGAGATCAGTGTGAGTTGTAGACCCTTCTGTGTGCGTTGTCTAAGTTTCAGTATGTATTGCTTGGATAAATCTTTCATCTGCGTGCTTAGACAACCATCTGCGTGTGTTAATTGAAACATCTGAATGCTTTGATGAATTCTCTATGTGCATTGACGACTTCAAAGTTCACATCTTTGATTCTGACATCATCTTAAAGTCTTAAGGAGTGTATAACTGATTTGTCAGTATCTGAATCATTCCACGTCAATATGTGTTTCTCCCTTATAACGTGCATTGTCATTTGATCTTTAAGATGACATTTTTAATCTTGAACGTGCGTATAAGACATGAATAACATTTATGTAACACGCAAACCTTCTTGCAACTTTATCATACAAGATCATATACCCTTCTACATGCTTTGATTGCCATTTGTGTGCATAGATGACTTGGTGTAACAAACCAATGGATTTCAGACTTCATCTACGTGTGTTCCCACTTCTTCTACATGCTTAGACATGTTTTAGAAAAGAAACAAGTTATCATAACTACACGTTCTTCATGAATCAACGTGCTAAGAATATATTGGCATTAATTCTATAAACTAAATGGTTGAACATCCATCAGCGGGTGTAGATGCCATTTTGGCCTTCGAATAGCATGACAATAGTTGAAGCATAGTGCATTGATGTTGGATCTAGTATTATCAATGTGCGTTAGGAAAGCTTAACGTGCATTGTTGCTACACATCAAAAAAACCTACATGTTTGCATCTCTTTCATAGATGTTTTGTGCACATCATCATCAAAACTGAACTCAACAATCATCCTTTTTTTGATGATAACAAAACATACATGAATTTGAACATCTATGATCAATGGAAAAAAATTTTGGTCAATGATTTCATTCCTTGTCACTTGGTTAGTTCAACAAGATAAAATGTATGATGTTCAATGCATGAATAATACTTATTGACAAAGCACTTAAACAAATTCATGAAACCTTCTCCCCCTTTTTGTAATCATCAAAAAGATATGCAAAATCAGCATTCTCTCCATTTTTTTCAAAGAAAAATGATAAAAAGAATTTAGCATACTTAGCTCCCCTTAAGAAAAATACACTTTTCAAAGAAATAATTTTAAAAATAAAACTCGCCCTTTTTGTTTCAAAACATGCACAACAATTATCAAAAATATATCTCCCCATTTGACATTCAAAATCTCAACAAAAAGCACATAATTCAAGGAAAGGGAGTCATTAATCATCATATCAACCATCAAGCACAAAATTAGCATGAAAATATGAAATCAAATCAATGAATGCAACAAATAATCAACACAGAAAATCAAGATAAAGTATAATTTGAGTTATAGGGAAAGGAACCACATTTTGCAATTTTCTTCTTGGCTTTGATTGCTGTCAAGCATACTCCTCCAATTACTTTGTTTGCATCATCATCACTTGAGCTTGAGATGTAGTCAAGAATTATTCTTTTCCTCTTCTTTCCATGTTTCTTCAAATATGGGAAATCCAATTTTACATGTCTTGGTTCATGACACTCATAGCAAATGAGTTTGCTCTTCTTTTTGCTTGCCTATTTTGAATCTCTTTCCTTACTGAGGAAATTTTGGAATTTCTTAGTGAGGTACTTTATATCTTCAAAGTCTTTCTCGTCATCATCATATGCACTATAGCTTTCAATTTGCTTTTATTGGATCATGGGTGCTCAACGCTGAGTTCCTTAAATGTTTTGATGATGAACAAAAGATTTAGAAGTTGTACAAAAGCTTTAACTTGAAGTGAAATGAATTGGAAAGTTTGAAATTGTGAAACAAACTCTGTCAACGCACTTAAGTGCTCACTAAGTACACAAAATGCATGCCTAACATATGCAAGGTGTTTCCAACGTACGTAAAAGAGGCTCAGAAGAAAACAGAAGTGAACACAATGGTTAACGTACACAATAATGGGATTAACGTACGTAACTCATCCAAAAACTTGATCAACATACGTAATGGACATATCAATACGTAAGTTGGAAAAATTTGTAGATAACGTACGTTATTAAGGGGACAGAAAGCTACAGCAGCATTTAATGACGTCCAACGACTATATTCTTCAAAGGAACAATCATATGGCATGAAAATGCTATAAATACATGAAGAGAAGGTCAAAACATGTTGAACAACATCAGAATTCATTAAGACAAATTTCATATCAAAGAAAAACAACAAATCAAGCTAGAGATCAAAGTTCAAGCACCAAACTCAAATATTCAACTCTAGCATATAGCTTCATTGTTTGTGATCCTTTTGTACACACATTGAGAAAGTGAGATGGGTTTGTTGTTGGAATTCGCGGCTAAAATATGACATTCATATACATACATGGCAGCATATAAAATTTAATGCCTTGACTTCCCCCAAGGACCCATGCAAATCAACATATATAATTAAGGTTGGAAGATTTACCTTTCACCAAGGCACAATCGATCGATTGTATGAAACGTTGGTGTAGCTCTTTGTACCAAGAACCCGAATCACCTTTGAGGAATCACGTTGCTTTTGCGCGAACGTGACTACAGGTATCCACACGAATGAACTTACCTTGGAATGATTGCAGTGTACTAGCACCCTTTTAGAATCACTATTCTAAAGCTCACAAAATTATTTTCTCTCTTTGAATTGTAGCACACTAATTCGGCAATGGGATGATTGAATGGCAAGG
>CAODLS011778715.1:0-11171 GCA_948243855.1 Flueggea neowawraea | reverse complement strand
ATAGCCTTTCAAAAATTCATTTCAAAACCATTTGCAATCACAACAAACAACATGCATGAAGGCGTATTAAAATCATTTAAGATTTTAAATCATTATTTTCATGTCAAAACATATACAGACGATAAGGGACTAAACAGACGTGATATGGACTCTGCCAACTATCACAAAATATATGGACCAACCATATCGATGGGGACTCGCTTCCACTATGCCGGATCAGGACAATATGGTTACCGACAACCCTGGTAGCTAGGTTTTATCAAACATTGGTATACCAAAGACTACATACCTAGTAGCACAGGTGTCCCTCTGTCGAAAACCAAAACGTACTATCGTATAGTACAAAAATCATATCATGCAATTCAACATTTCAAATCATATCAACGATATATAATATATATATACCAGTTCAAATCCAAAACCCATTATTACACAAATAATCATTTTTATCTCAACCAATCCTTTAGATTAGTCATTTTCGAATACATATATCTAACACATCAAAAACAAGTAAATAGAGTTTGAGACACAACCAATGTGTCTGAAGCTGCTATTCACTCACCTGACAATCCAAACCAAAGCACCAGTCAAGTCTCACTCGTCTGATTTCGTTGGCAAGGACAAGAAGCTGTATACATAACAATCACAATATATCACAATGCGGTACTGTGACAAATACCCAAATACATGATATGCAAATGCAAACTCTCGAATTCACCCAAAATATAATCCGAAAGTGAATTTATCACTTTCAAGTCAAAATCCAAAATTTACGTAAAATTACAGTTTGGTCCCCGACTGATGTAAAATTACGTTTTAGTCCCCGAGACTCGAAATTTCATGAAACTATTCCCAAGGTACCTTGAGATTACTGACTCACAATTCATAAATCAGAATCCCCAAATTCGACGCCGAATTCTCAGAAAACGCGAATTTATCCTGAACTCGTAAAAATTATAAGTCAGTCACTATGATCAAAAAAATCATATTTATCCTCAAAGTCTCTAAAATTCACAATTCTAACTAAGACAGAAAGTATTTGCAAAAATGCCCTAATGCTGCCGCGTCGAAAAAATATTTACGAAAATGTTGCAATTATGTTTCGCTCACTACCTGATAAAATCATACATGCATTCCCACTCAAATTCATCCCCTGAACACGAATTTGAACTCAGATTTCACCAATAATCAATAGATTTTCCACAATTTGGAAAAATCTGAACCAAACCCTAGCTTCTCCAAAAACACACTAAATCTCTTGATTCAAAGCTTAAATTACGTTCCTACAACTCCCCTAACACTTATTCTAACGTCCTCTAACATCAACTAACTCAGAATCATCACAAATTAGAACCTAGATGGATTTCGGCCCAATATGTGCATGCAAGAATCAAAGCTTAAAATGATGTTTAAATGGAAGAAAATGAGTTGATCTTACCTCAGAAGTGGACTAGGGACGTTGGGGAACCAATGTGGAGAGATTCAGACGATTTGAGAGAGTTTTGAGAGAAAAATTGAGAGAAAAATGACGGAATGCCGTGTTTCAGCCCATTTTATGCACTGCAGATCAAAGGCAACGTACGTCGTGGTGATGCACAATGTACGTCGTGACCCTATAACGTACGTGATAATGCTTCCAGTAGCTACAGGTTTCGAATAAACACACCTCAACGTACGTCATAGTTAGACAACATACGTTGGTCATCCTCGTCCCAGATAACGTACGTCTTACCTGTGTAACGTACATCATGCTGCTTTTCCAAGCAACGTGCGTCTTGCACAACGTGCTACATATGTTGTTCACTCTCCCATCATATACTCGACGTCTCACATTTCCCCACATGCACTGAACTTCCCTCGAGGTTCAATGACACCTAATCCTCGACAAATACGTTTGATTACCTTCAAGGTCAAATCAGACTCGGTCGAAAGTCTACAGGACTCCTAACCAAAACGGGCAGGATTTTACACATATGATCATCCATATTTTTCTGCCCTTCCTTGATGTATTTATAGTCTCTCCAAGTGATATGACCGTTAGTGGAGATAAAATAGTTGTTGGAGTACATTTCTGCCCGTTGCAGCTATCTGTGACATTCTTACGTATGTCATTTTATCCTCACGTACATTACTTAAGAATCTTTGCAGCTCATGTACATTGATCATCTTTGAGCAAGTTTTGCGTACGTGAAACTATATCTTACGTACGTTAATGACAATACACGTATGTTAACTTATCTTTACGGATGTGAAACGTGCTTCAAAGGGTTTCAGTGACTTCTGCTTGTCTTTAGACCCTCTCTCACATACGTGACACATTTCTAACGTACGTGAAGCACTTGTAGTGGCTTGTTTTGCAACTCCGAGCTTTCCAACTTGTTTCTCTTCAAGTCAAACGTTTTGCTTATCATCAAAACATAAAAAGGAACTTAATATTGATCACCTTTGATCCAACAATCTCCTATTTTTTAATGATAACAAAACTTTGAAGAATTTAAAGCACTACATCAAAGGCAATGAATTTGATCAAGGATTTCATCCTTGTCAATAGGTTAGGATCATAAACAATGTGTGATCATGTTGAAATTTTCACTCCCCCTATCAAAAACAATTCATGCATAAAATAAGTATTTTTGGTTTTAACTCCTCATTTAAAAACCAATTTGTGCATCATTTAAAATATTTTGAAAACATCATTTCTCTCCCCATTAAAAATGATTGATGCATAATTTTTAAAACTTGTTTTCTCCCCCTATTTAAAAGAAATGATAAGAGTTGAGAAATGATAAGAAGAAATGATAAGAGTTGAGAAAATTGGGAAAATAGTACCAAATTTGGCATCTCCAATGATGTAGGATCTTTGCTCCAAGGATGTTAAGCCTTCTAGAACGGAGACCCGCTCTGATACCACTTGTTGGAGAATTTTTTCGGAGATGCCTTGGTTGAGTTTGTAGAGTGGAAGTGAGTTGAAATGAGAGAGAAAATAACACCAAGATTTTTAGTGATTCGGCCAACCATGTCTACGTCCAATACCTAAGTCTCACTTAGGCTTTTCACTATCGATAATTGATTGCGGCTCAATCCAACAAAGCCTTACACTAAGGTTTATTGCGGCTCACACCTCTAAAGCAAACAAGGTTGATTGCGTCTCACACCTCTAAAGCCAACAAGATTGATTACGGCTCACCCCTCTAACGCCTACAAGGTTGATTACGGCTCAAACCTCTAAGGCCAACAAGGTTGATTATGGCTCAAACCTCTAATGCCTTACAATGTTATTTTCTCTAGGTTCACAACAAACCTCTCTCACTCTCAAAGAGTTTACAAAACGTTTACAAAAAATGAAAGCTCTATACTAGAGTTTGGTTATATGAAATTGATGCTTGAATCTTGATCTCTAACTTGATTTGGTGTTTTGGAGTGAGAAGAATGATGAAAATGATTTGGACTTGAATCCATATGATCATCCACGTTTTTCTGTCATTCCTTGATGTATTTATAGCCTCTCCAAGTGATATGACCGTTGGTGGAGATAAAATAGCCGTTGGAGTACATTTCTGCCTATTTTTTCACAACATTTCACACAATTAAGAAAAGAATTAACTTAGTGTTGATTTTCTCAAGATGGAGTTGCATAACAAGATGAGAGATGATTTTCTCAATGATTGTATGGTGTGTTACGTCGAGGAAGAGATATTTCTTAAAATTGAAAATAAAGTTATTTTAGATCATTTTCAGAATCAAAAGATGTAGGAATTTGTTGTCGTCTAAAAATTAGTACTTGTATTTTTCTTTTCAATTGAATTTGAACTTTGTAGGATTCGTAGATCATCAAGCGATCACTAAATTCAGACCATCAAACGAACATCAACCTTGAATTACGGAGCTATCATCGACCTAAACCACCAAGCCACCTCCAATCCGTGACCACCTAGCTGCCATGTTTTTGGATTATTTTTGTTATTCTAATGCCTCATTAACATTTTCTCTTCATTCTAGTAAATTTAGTCGACAAATTCATTTATTTGAACATTCATTGATTATTTTCTATATTTTCATGATTGTTGGGTTTAACACCTAAGGTATATCAATAAATTCTCAACGCCTCCCGCATGATTTGGTGGACACACCATTGAACCAATTTTTCATGATCAAAGAGAACAGTGAGTCAAAATGGGGAGTTTTTGAGAGCAAAATATAATAGCTGTTTCCTATTATCATCAAGAGCTCAATGCAGTGTGCATGACCTATTGATTTTGCGAACATCATTCATAGAGGCCATGCCAAATTATGTCAATCATGATCTTATGATGCCAACACGTTAAGTTTAGATGTCACTCACCACTAAAAATTAGCTGCTTAAGCAATTCCTTGTTTGTTTTAAGCCACATTATTGGAGAAATGAGAAATATGTATCCAACCCCCGCTAATTCTTCATATATGATATATTTTTTGTTGGTTAAAATTATATTTTCAACCAAATTGAAATATGAAATTTCTCAATCTTATGTGCAAATAGTACATCTTTTGAATTGTGTGATTTTTTTAATAGTAAAAATATTGAGTTAATAACATGATTTTAATATAATATATACCATATGGGCTTATTATGGTTTTTTTTTTCCAACGCGGGGCTTGCTAAACAACACTAGCGTTTACCATGTTTACAACATATATTCCCTTCGTCTCATTTTAAGTGAGATTTTTATTTTTATTTTGATTTAAGGAGAGTATTAATTGAATTGCATGTTTCTCTTTTTTTTTTTATCATTTCGTGTAGTAATTAATGTTGCGTTTTTATTTGTCAATACTAACTTTTGTCAAATTCAAAAAAAATAAAAGAGGATATAAAAATAGTTCGTCCATGTAGGTTATGTGTAAAACCTAAACTTAACGTGAGTTGGCTGGGTGCCCAATTTAATTGGTCAAAATTTTGACTAACCTATTCCTGGTTGGATTAGAAGATGAGTTCCTAGTTGGTTTACTAGAGCACAAATCGTGTCAGTATAAAAGATTGGCAAAAAAAATCCTAAAAGCAATATAATTAACATTGTGTTTACAAAAAACACTATCCCCTCTCCTTTCAATATTGTCGTTAGCTTCAAAGAGAATGGAAGAGAGATTCTTCCTTCTTTACACACAGTAAATCATCCTGTGATCTTTTTGGTGGTGTGAGTACACTCTATGTTTCTGTCGCGTATGTAATTGTGGTCTGTAGTGACTAGCAACAACTTATTTTCTACAGTATTCAATCGATTTTATTATGTCACCTATTTTGAGATAGGTTTGATATTCTGTTTAATTATTAATTAATTATTTATTGTTATTCAATACTGGATGCCTTCGTTTCACATATATTGTTCAATATGCTATACGATCCCACCATATGCTGCCTGTTCAATTTGACCTAAAACCAAAAAAAGCACAAATTTGCTTCTAATTGAAGAGAGGCAAATCGGGGATTAAAGAAACAAAAATTCCCAATTTTGGTAAGAATTAAATGCTCAAAACCAAAACTATTTGTGAAGAAATTTAAAAAAGAGGAATCTGATGAAGTAAATTTAGATTAGAACCCACATGGATATGGATTGACCACTAAACCAAAACCAGTAAAATTAGGGAGACCCCAAATCCAATCATATGTGACTGGTTAAGCAAAATGACAACGTCACATTAGCACATAATTAAGCTTGTTTTAACCCTAAGTATGGACAAATGGGTTACATAGCAGGACATATGTCCCAACCACTGGGCCATTCTCCCATCCAGTTGTTTTCACATCTCACCTTTTAAAAAAAAATTATAATATATTTATTTGAAAAATCTTGTCTCATGGTGACCCTGAAACCTTAATAAAGCACACTGTCTTCTACATTCTCAACTCTCTCTCTCTCTCTCTCCCCCTCCCCCTTCTTTTCCCTTTTCCTTCACTGGGTCCCTCTAAGCTCTGCAAAACCCAACCAACATAACTGGGTCATTATTAAATCTTCCTCCACCAGCAACTTTCATTTCCATCTTTCCCCTCTTTTTTTTTTCAAGAACGCTGCTCCGTTTTCTGTCCCTAGTTATAATACTTCAACGACTGCGTAGAGCTCATCACATGGCTTTTGAGGAAGACATCGAGTATTGGCTTCCCACTGAGTTTCTTAGTGAGGAAGAAGTCGTCTTTATGGACAAAGATAGTAGCTTTGAGAGAACTCCTGGGTTAAACACCACTGAGTTTACATCCAGTCCCTGCTTTCCCACTGAGTTTCCTTACGAGTTCGACTCGTTCGGTTCTGGTTCTTCTCTTAGCTCCCCTGAAGAGTCCGTCTTGGGCTCCTTTGAGACTGAGAGTAGTGACCATGACGAGTTCTTGGCCGGGTTAACTCGCCGCCTTTCCCAGCAACTCGCTTTCAAGTCTCAGGTAACTCTCTCTTTTACTTTATCTTTCTTTTTTACTTTTCTAATTGAAGATGCGAAGTTCTAATTTTTGTTGTTTCAGTCCATTCAGAAGAAGTGGGTCATGGCGGGTTCACCAGAGTCGACACTAAGTGGACTATGCAGCTGGTCGGTGTCAAGTAACGGGAGTCCAAATGGGGTATTGTCGCCCCCAACGACACCGTTTGGGACAAGGAATGATACTTGCGATCTTATACATGAAGCTGCTGGTGAAGTTGCAAGATTAAAGATGAACAATGAAGGGAGCAAGTACAATAATTATCAGGAGAGAGGTATTATGGGTCCTTCCAGAAATCAGAATTCAGTTGGATTCCTGAAAAACCATTCTTCGGGGTATTACTCCACCCACAGTTTCGGGCTTGACATTCCACAACCCAGACAGGTAAGCTCTACAAGCATCTCCTTTAACATCAGAAGTAGCTTGCCAGAGAAAAGAAAGGAGTTCTTGTTTTTTTTTTCCAAAGTTGAAATCTTTTTCTTCTTTAAAGAAAATCTTATCTGGGTTTGATGTTTTAAATTTACCCACTTAATCTAACCTGCTGACAGGAAAAAATAAAGATAGGATTATTGTTTATTTTGGGGTCTAGTCTGGTCCAATGCTTAGAAATCTCAGTCGGAGAAACAAATTGTGGAATAGCATTTTTTATTATTCTTTCTTCATTTGGGACTAAGAGGATTTGTTGTGTTGGTTTTTTGCAGTACCAGCATCAAATGAGACAAGAACAGGTCCCAAAATCTCAGTGCTCCTCTGTTTGGGCGAGACAGCAAGTGAAAATGGGGTTGCATGCTCAGGCTCAGCCCCAGCATTTCCAAAACCAACAGCAACACGTTCTGGTTAAAGGCAGAAGTTCCAGTTGTGAAAATGGGAGGTGTGTGCGTCCAGTGGGTTTGCCTCATTCTGCTTGGCCTGCTCTTCAAGTCGAACAGTCTCACCAACACCACCAACCCTTGCAGAGAGCAGTGTTTCTTGGTGGATCTGGAGTTAAAAGAGAGTGTGCTGGAACTGGTGTCTTCTTGCCTCGTAGATATGGCAACAATAGTCCCTCCGAGTTCAAGAAGAAGACAGGTATAGCTAAGCTAGTTTCAGTCTCTGTCTTTTATTTTGGACTAGAGTAGAGAATAGACCTATTTTGGGCTTTTGTTGGGTTCATGAAGTTCTAACACATGTATTGTTATGTTCAGCTTGTTCAACTGTTCTGCTTCCAGCTAAGGTTGTTCAGGCTTTAAATTTGAACTTTGATGACATGAAAATGAATGGTCATGGTCAGCCAAGCTGCAATAGTGGTTTTGCCTCTGATTATGGTAAGCCAAGTATTTAAAATGTAAATTACTCTTACTACAAACTAAGGACATGTGACATCAGAGTTTGCTTAACCTGCACAGAAGTGTTGATGGCAAGAAGAAATGCACTCTTGGCACAACAGAGAAGAAATTTGCGTCCAGAGAATGTACTGAATCATGAAATACGCCTTCCTCAGGAGTGGACTTATTGACCACAAACAAGTCATCAACTGTTGATTTGTTGGACAAAGAAACAAGTATAGAAGTATATCCATAATCTATTACAGGTTTTGTTTTACAAGGAAAGAGAATTCAAGAATTCTGAGTTTAGTTCAAAGACCAGCAATAAGAGAAATCCAGGTATTTTTTTGGAAGATTGCATCAAGTTTCATGGACATTAGGTTTTTAGATGATCAGAGTAGGAAGCAAATAGTAGTATTGTAGTGATTAGGAGGTTTGTTATTTCGTTGTAATGTAATAGGTAATAAGTGAAGTGGAGAAGTTTTTGTTTTGTTTTTGGGAATGGAATTAATTAATTAATTATAATGGGTTGGTTTATTTTATAATTATAGGATTAGGATAAGTTTTGGATGGTGAATGGGAGGTTTTAGAAGGGTCCCAACCCTGTAATGTATTATGCATTATGTAATAGTAGCCCTTGGCAGTTAAAGTTATAATAATAAGAAGCTTTATTATTCAAGTTCTAATTACTATCTCTCAAGTGTGTGATATGAAGATAGTTACTTAGTGCTGAATCTGTTTGTATTTATGCACCTGTTGATACTTAGATTACTTAGCTTACTCTTCATACTTCTGATGTGTATATACAGACAACGTAACTTTTACTTCAATGAAATCAGTTCTATCACCTCTATAAAATTAAGATGGTATCAGAGCAGTAACTGCCAATTTTCTTTCTAATCAAACAACAATTTTCTTTTTCAACCGCCAATTTCTTTCTCAAACTACAAATTTTCTCGATCTCTTCTATAATCATTTTCTTCTCTATACATTCTGCTTCAAACTCTTCAGTATTACTTCATTCAATGGACGAAATTTTATCACTTCGGCTTGAATAGTAGATTTCAAGCCCTTACTACATACATCCAAACGAAAATCCATAACTACAACTAGTTTCTATTCTGTTAGATGAATCAAATTTTCATTCCTAGCAGCGTGCAATGATTCTCGCCTAAAAAATAAAGAACAAACTTCATTTTGTTGATGGAACCTTATCTGCTCCAGAGAAATCCGATCCTCTCTTTTTTGTCTGGGATCGCTGCAATACTCATGTTCATACTTGGATCAGAAATTCAGTTTCACAATCTATTGCAAAGAGCATTTTATGGATAGATAATGTTAGAGAGGTATGGCTGGATCTAAATGCAGGATTTTGGCAGCAAGACATTTCGCATCACAGTTGCTCCTCCAGTGTATTCTCCTCAAGTGCATGCTGTTACAGCTTCTTTGTCTTCCTTTGGAGTAGACGGTAATTTCTCTTCTTGGATAATAGATACTGGTGCCACTGATCATGTGATATGTGATTTATCTTGGTTCAATGTGACAGTGCAGCTTTCTGATGAACTCACTTTACATGATGTCCTGTTTGTGCCTTTCTTCTCTTACAATTTGTTGTCGGCTAGCAAACTCACTGCTGCAGGATCATATTGCTTGATATTTCATCATGCCATGTGTTTTATTCAAGACCTACACCAGATGAGAATGATTGGACAAGCTAAAAAAATTTATGGTTTGTATCATCTCATCCTTTCTGCTAATCTTCAGCAGCAACATTCTGTTTCTCATATCAGTAACGATAATCTTTGACACTCTAGGCTTGGTCATCTATCTAGTCAGAGATTAAAAGGTTTTGCAGCTTCAGATCCTCATGTCGTGAATGATCACTCCTCACCATGTGATTTTTGTCATCTAGCCAAGCAAAAGAAACTTACTTTTCCTATTAGTCATTCTGTTACTACTCATGTTTTTGAGCTTTTGCATGTTGACATATGCGGTCCTATGACGGTAATTAGTCATTCTCATTACAAGTATTTTTAACACTTGTTGATGACTTTAGCAGAAGTACTTGGGTGTCTTTACTGCTTAATAAAGGTGAAGCTAGAACTCATTTGCAGAACTTTATCCAGTATGTTAAGGTTCAGTTTGGATATCTGTTGAGATTGGAGTGAATTTCTTGATTAAGATTGAAGCCAAAATTTTGTGGGAAGTGATACAAGCCAAATGATTGATTTGTGAAGGAAAAAGAGGTGCTGGACAGACAAGGGGAGCTACACGGGCGTGTGATTGACCGTGTAATGCACTGGAGCCAGAAGAGACGAGAACTGGGCGGATACGGCCTTGGCCACGACCGTGTCTGTGCCCGTGTCTTTCCTGTCGAGCTTTTTGGAGCTACACGGACGCGATTCATGGCCGTGTCTCGAAGAGTCTTGCCCGTGTCTTTGCTTCCTTGACCGTGTAACCAAATCTGACGGGATTTAGGTTTTCAATTAGGGTTTTACTAATTAGTTTTGATTTGTATTACTTGTTAACTATATAAGGGGGGCTTGGAAACGTCTTGGAAAACCTTTGAACGCCGTTGTAAGCTATTGTGCTTGTTTTTGGCTCTGAATAGTAGAATTACTTATGCTCTGCCCGTGGACGTAGATCGGTTATTGATCGAATCACGTAAATCTTGTGTTCTTATGTGATTGCTTTTTGTTCCACGTTATCTTCTATCGCCTGATTTCCTGACAAGTGGTATCAGAAACACAGGTTATTTGTTCAAAAACTTATGAGTTCGTTCTGCAAAAAGAAGATGTCTTTGTATAAATTCGATATTGAGAAATTCAATGGTTCGAATGATTTCACGTTGTGGAAGTTGAAGATGAAGGCAATTCTAGTTCAGCAGAAGTGTGAGGAGGAGATTGAAGGTGAAGAGAAATTACCGAAAGAACTGACAGCAGCGCATAAAGCGGAGGTTGTGAAGAGAGCGCATAGTGCAATTCTATTGAGTCTGGCAGATGAAGTCTTGAGGGAGGTGGCTGATGAAACTACTGCAGCAGACTTGTGGCAAAAACTTGAAAGTAGGTATCAGAAAAGATCCCTGTCGAACAAGCTTTATCAGAAAAGGCGACTGCATACCTTGAGGGTGTCAGAAGGCATGCAGGTAAACGAAAATCTTGATAAATTTAATAGGCTTGTATTAGATTTGAAAGGTGTTGGTGTTGACATTGATGATGAGGATCAAGCTATGTTTCTATTGCATTTGTTGTCTGAGTCATATGAGAGTTTTGTTGATACTATCATGTATGGTGGAGATGAAATTTCTGTTAATGATGTGAATGATGCTTTGTTGTCTAAAGAACTGAAGAGGTTAACTTCTAGTTCGGGTGGAGACAGAGTGGAGTCCGGATTAACCATTAGTAGGGGCAAGGGAATGGGTAAGAATC